>JBCAUI010265967.1:0-15972 GCA_038406195.1 Haplosyllis anthogorgicola
TCAACACTAAGCACATCCTAGCCATTCAATGCACCAATCATCGCAAATAATTCAAAATAGAAGCCGTATCAATATGTCTGTTCACAGTAATGGTTTAAAGAAATAGCATGGGCTGGGGTCAGACCATGAAATTACTGTCAAAAGTTTAGTGCCTCACAACTATTGAATTGAATAAACCCCGCGTGAAATTTATTTGTTACGGGGTGCTAAACTTAAGTAATTTCATGGTCTGTACTTTGTTTTTTGTATTTAGTATGTTGTTCACAAAGCAAAGTACATATGCTGAGTTTTTACACGTTTACCCCCGGCAGGTTGAACAGCTCTAATCCGAACACCGACTGCGCCCAGGACTGCGCGGGAAACAACACGAAGAAGTGCGGTGGTCTCACTCACAGTAACGTGTACGATGTGCCCCGCCCCCTCATGGACCTCAGGCTCAGCGTGGTGGGGGCGTCCAACAACATAGTACCAGTGTTTGAGATAGTACAGGTGAGTCTGTCTGTCCGTCTGCCTGTCGTGGTTTTTTTTAAAAATTAATATATTCTCTCATTTCAAGTTGTTAATGCAAAACATGTAAATTAAAATGATGTGTTCTGCTGGTATATTGTGGCATGAGTTGGGTGCACAATTTTTGGTTTCCACTATTTGCATTATAATCTTGAAATACCGACAAAAAACAGAAGGGTGAAGAAACTAATTGATAATGTATTGTTTGTATTGCCATGAGACGGTTAATATTATTCTGGTCTTGTCCTGTGACGGAGGAATTGATCAGTCTAATTGCTTCCGCGACATTTTATCCGTCAGTCCGGAATATTCCTGAGCCGTGAGCGTGATCAACTGTCTCATTACTACCTGGATCGATGCCTGCTGCCTTGTGAAACCAGTTAAAGCTGGTATTCAACTATCATTATTCAGATTTTTTAGGAAGAATAAACGTAATACGACCGCATGCCAAGTGAGAAGTAAATGATTTGTGCTCTATATTGCATGTTTAACATCACACTGTGCAAAAGGTGTGAATGTCAGTTGTATTTGGTCAAGTGTCACTTTGCCAACTCTTTGGCACTATATAACGGACAGCATGTACACGTCTGAATCATTTGCTTGGTCTCTCTTCTAGAGCAAAAACCTGTCTGCATACATTCAAAATATAAATGTCCCATGTTCTTCCACTGACTTCTGGCTCAGGATTGAAGTATGAAAATACCCAATCTCTTCTGTTGGGGCCAGTAAGTTGCAGTTGCAGGCAAACACTAAGATTTAAATATGATTTTCGTTTGCTGTAGACGGAAAAATCTATCCAATAAAAACTACCTCTGCCCTTTCTAATCTAAAGATATGATTAAGTAACCCTGAATAAATCATAAAAATAGGAATAAGTCCCAAGCCGAGCGCCCCCTTCCCCCAATTGCAACAAGAGGATAGGCAATAGGTGGGTTTACAAAATTTGGTCACAACAAAAAGCTAGTAATGAGCTAGAATGCAACAAATGCAACAAACGGATCTACAAATAAAATAGAAAAGAAAAATCCTGAACGGACCCCCTGCCCACCGAATAATTGGCCAGCCGCTACTCTTGTGTTTTAGCGCGAGTTCTTGAAACCCGCGGTAATACGCAGGAACACCGCGCCGGTACAAGGTGGTTTTGAAGGCGACACATTTGAAGTGGAGTCACGGATTTATTGTTTAAGCCAAAAACCCTGGAAATATCTTTCGATTTCATGCCTGGGAATGTTTTCGAAAATGTACACTGTCGTTTCCATGGATTTTGCAAACTTTTTTGGCTCTCTATTTAGTACACATGCGCTCTGCCAGAGAGCGATAAAGGATCTTCAGAAAAGTAAATTACCACTTAATATTTCATAAATGTAGCGAGATACAGTAACAGATGCAGAAATTTGATCTAGATCCGCCAACCCAGCATGTCGTAGCATCGAATCAACAGACATTAAAATAACGAAGATAGTCTGGAAGCAGTGGACAGTAAACTAAGTTTGACCCGATAGATTATTTCAGATCATGAAATTTCTATTAAATGTTTGCGCCCCGCAACAATTGAATTTCATGCTGATCTCGTTCAGTGCAATTGATACTTTTGACAGTAATTTCATGATCTGATGTATTTTGGTGAAAAAAATAGCTCTATTTGTAGTTGAACGCTAGGTTGAGTTTGACTACGAGATAATCTGTAACTGCAATCGCACAGTCAGCATATTAGCCTTGCACTAACCATCAAATTCTATTTTTGTAGTTGAACATCAGCGTGAGTTCCGGCAGTGGCCCCACCATGGAGTACACGATCATCTGTAATGACAACCTGGGACAGATGGAGGCACAGCTGGGCGCGAACTACAAGCGCTTCGTGCTGCCTGGACAGTACGACTGCACCGTCACAGCCATCGACACCACAGGCATCCTCATGGTAAGATATACATGTATTTTAAGAAACAGAAATACTCCACAAATTTGGCCGTAAACTGAGAGCACTATTTCGACAATGTAACCCCTTAAAAAGTTTTACTATTGTTTAGTTTAGCCAAATCCAATTTCTTCACGATGAGGATTGAGGTACTATGCATTCCTACTGATGTGGGCTCCAGAAAATGTGAATTGGTATAGTGATTCATCGGCATGTCCAGGATATCTCATTGGAGGGGGCACTGCAGCACATTCAAGACATTGAAGACAGAACAACTTTCTTCATAAACTCCGCGAGAATGAAAGATTTTTGGGTCATTTGTAGGGGTATGTGCTGATGGCACCCCTAGATCTGCCGTGCGGTTTTTCCAGATCGAAACCATATTTCATCGTGCGTTATTTTTCGCAGCGGTAAATGTTGTTTAGTTGTCCTTGATAAACGTGCCGAGGTACAAAATCATTTTGAAAACCATTTTTCAGACGAAGCGGCACGGGACCCGGTTGTTTGCGATGGCACCGGCAGATGGCGTGGATCTGCAGTGTGAGGATCCGGTTGTGACGTACGAGGAGTTCAAGTGCAACTCTACCGTCCACGCCGGAACCTTCGTCAACACGACCATCACCTGGGGGGACAACAGCAAGCCAGATGTGTTCCCTATCAGTGGTAAGTTAACATCAACACAACCATCGCCTGGGAGACAGCACTGTGCCAGACATGTTCCTTATCAGTAGTGAGTAACACGACCATTACCTGGGGAGACGGCACTGTGCCAGATGTGTTCCCTATCAGTGGTGAGTTAGAAAAATTGAAGGGTTAGTGTAAGACTAATATGCTGACTGTCAGCACAACCATCACCTAAGGGGACTGCACCAGACATGTTTCCTATCAGTGATGAGTAATCACAAACATGGCACTGCGCCAGACATGTTTCCTATCAGTGGTGAGTAATCACCAACATGGCACTGCACCAGTTGGGTTTCGCATCGGTAGTAAGTAAATTAAATGGTTGGTACAAGGCTGAGTTGCTAACTGTGAGTACAGAGCTGTACTTGCAGTGCACATGACCAATGCAGTCCCTGCAGTTGCAGAACTATCTGCGATAAGTGAGCAATACAGCACCAAACACATTCCCCATCAGGGGTGAGTAGCACAGGAATGAGGTGTTTGGGACAAAATATCCTTCGGGTTTCAAAAGTAGCAGCAACACAACTTCTAGTGTTCAACAGGGGTGCCACTAGCCAGAGCAAAAATAATTTTCTCCAGGTCAGCTCTAACAGACTGAATAATGGCAACCCTGTTCAATTTATGTACCTACATTATGTATACTTCCACAGATGCCCGCTGGTTCTCTGCCGGTCCGACCATCACAGACGCACCAGGCCTGAGATCCGCTATGGTCTCGGACCAGGTGTACGTAGCGTACCAGTCGGAGTTCCTGTACGACGGGGTCCTCATGGCCGTGGATCTACAGGCCGTCGCCGCCGGAGCCATAGAGATACTGGTAAGTGCACTCGTGAAATTACTAGCAATTTGGAAACCTACGGAACAAAAGGGAAACAAGCAGTGCGTTTTCATAGCCCTTAACGCGTGTGAAGTTACAGTCTAACACCACTTCTTTAGCGTTAACCTCGTTGGCTTAAAAGGGTTGGTGCTTTATGGACGGTGCATTAACCTCGTTGGCTTAAAAGGGTTGGTGCGTTATGGACGGTGCATTAACCTCGTTGGCTTAAAAGAGTTGGTGCGTTATGGACGGTGCATTAACCTCGTTGGCTTAAAAGGGTTGGTGCGTTATGGACGGTGCATTAAGGTTTATGAAGATGTGCTGAATAGAATTCCACGCTGTGCTTTTGATGTGCTATTGTTCCAAAACTAAAGGAACGCCATCCTCTGTTCAACAAAGCTTTAAAAAACACTAAAGCTGAAACAAATTTCAATTTCTAAAATTTCTAGCAAGTTAGGAATGTTTGGTAAAAAATAATTACATGTAGTTTCATCCAGTGTGCTGTGTGGTGACATCTCTAAGTGTTAGGCTACGTCATGGCGCTCCATCAAGCTGACCTCCACCATGCCGGTTGTGTTATTTATCAAGTTGGGAATAAATACCAATTTTAATTGCGTTCTAGTATTATGTCAGAATACCAGAGGATACAACACAGTGCAAGGTAACAGTGCAAAAAAGGAAACGAGGCATACCTAAAATCCCAAATAGGAGTACCGGTGGTGCAGGGATTTTGTAACATGTGACAACGATAACAGCAACCAAAGATAAAACTCGAAGAGTCGACAGGATGAGAAGAACCTCGCTTTCAGCATGGTCACTTTTTTAGGCGAAAGACCACATACTCCGTCATTCGACAGACAAAGATAATACTAAAACGTACATTTTGTCTTCACTCAGATTCTGGAGCAGAAGTGCGGATCGTACTGTTACATGGACAACACGTGCACAACCTGCACGGAGCAGCCGGACTCGTACACGTGTGCCGGAAGTGACGTCTTCTGTATGAGCAACAACATCCTCACCAAACCCACGCCAGTCACCAGCAAGTACGCGCAATTTCTTCCTAACGTAATTATTCAAAAAGGCACCTTCCAAAAATTTGATCGAGCACTGGGTACTTCTTTTTGAATAAATGCAGTATTTATTTTATTTTAAAATTTTTTAACAGGGAGGTCCACTTTATGGGACCACTGGTACCCTCTGAATCTGCCCATGGGTTCTTGTGCACTGTGATCCCCTTAAGTTCAATTCACTTCTATTGGATTTGTAAATATGCTTTTGGATTGCATAAATTCACCTTCTTTGTTTTAGACTATTCCATAATTTTGGTTTACATTATTAGCATTGTCAATACAAATAAGGAAACTTTTTAGTATGAAAACGCATCGTTTGTATTGTGATGTATGCCAGATGTGTAACTGTAGTAGTTACTCGTGCTCACAGTCAACATATTGCACGTCCCAATCTTTTAATTGTAGATGTGTCGTTGACCCGACAGATTCTGCACAATGCGGACCAGAGCCAACTCGGTATGGTGCGACCCCGCCCACTAGTTACTCGTACGAGGTGATAGCGAACCTTCCGTACACCATCCCGAGCGCCGGGCGCCACATCTACTACCTCAACGCCACCGACAGGGTGACCATTGTGCGCGGGATGATCCTCGGCGTAGCGATACCGGCGGCGTCATCAGCTCGCATTGCTACAATTACTGCAGGTTGTATGGAATCTTATTTAAAACAACATGTTCTTTTGAGTAACGGCAAATATTCTTATTGCGTGGAGAGTGGAAACAAACGAGTTTGAATCTATTGCTTTCAGTAGAGATTTCAGTAAATCACAGACTTGCTACACTTAGATGTAAAGTTGGTACCAGTGAATGCTGAGAGAGAGCCCAGCCCTTTGTAGGTTGTTCCATGGTTGGGCGAGTTCTCTGCTGGTAACGCATGTAAACAGTGTCAGTTGACGACCAATACTGGCCTAAAAGAGTGGTATATAAAGTGCAAGAACATTAATCGTAACTTTTGTCTGATACTCAGGAGGCAGCGACGTTGAGGATGTTGTAGCGAATCCGGCTACCGCTACCGTGGGCTCGATGTTCAGCGGGAACCTCGGCGCTGTCGGCGGCTGGAAGATGCAGCTCCGCGCGATCGCATCACACCCCTCCGTCGTACAGTTCTACAAAACGTACACCGCAACCAACACATACACTATACAGGTATGTACAACCAACTTGTACACAATTGAGGTAATTGCATTTTGGCAGAATTTAAATGGATTTCAATCATCACAGATGAACGAAAATGTGACATGTTAGTAGGTTATTTTGATAATTTATATTAACTTTTCTCACTTTTTTTTTTCACAGACGATTATGGAGAACACGATCGGAATCACGACGACGCTTCAGAATAACGCTACGATCCAGGTGACGGCACTGCAGGGCATCGACTTTGCGATCATAGAATCCGCGCCATACGGCATGACCTACAATGATACCCTGTTCAGGATACTACCCCACTTGGGTATGTAACTATCAAAGTATTGCTAACAACAAAAGTTATCAATTGTGCTGTAAGTACTATATTCTTGCTGTATTCTTGCCTTGAAAGGCAGCTAAGCATTGAGTTCACTCCAATGTAGTCAGATGTCATGCCTCCATGTCATGGCGGCAACTTCATAATGCTATAAGAAACATCTGTGACCAAACATATCTTAGGTATCTGGTGCAGCCTTGATATTGTAGCCTTGGCAGACCAAAGGGCCGCCATCAGTCCAACGGACAAAATTTCATTATAATGTGGTTTTGGCTGAAAATACTGCGCTTGCTACGGTATCCAACGGGGTAGTGAAAGCAGCAGTTGTCACTCAGAGCACTTTACTTTCAGGTGACAACGTGACGTACTTCTGGGACTTTGGAGACGGAACGGGCACGTTCAACACGACGGAGATGTACATCGTGCACGTGTACCAGGCTAAGGGTGAGTATCATACATTGTGCACATGTACCAGTCTAAGGGTGAGTATCATACATCGTGCACATGTACCAGTCTAAGGGTGAGTATCATACATCGTGCACGTGTACCAGTCTAAGGGTGAGTGTCATACATCGTGCACGTGTTCCAGTCTAAGGATGAGTATCATACATTGTGCACATGTCTACCAGTCTAAGGGTGAGTATCATACATTGTGCACATGTACCAGTCTAAGGGTGAGTGTCATACATCGTGCACATGTACCAGTCTAAGGGTGAGTATCATACATTGTGCACATGTCTACCAGTCTAAGGGTGAGTATCATACATTGTGCACGTGTACCAGTCTAAGGGTGAGTATCATACATTGTGCACATGTACCAGTCTAAGGGTGAGTATCATACATCGTGCACGTGTACCAGTCTAAGGGTGAGTATCATACATCGTGCACGTGTACCAGACTAAGGGTGAGTGATAATGATAGATGATACAGAAAATAAATAAGCTGTGTGTAAAAGCTGTGGCTGAGTGGTTAAGAGCGTAGTGATTGTGACCCAGGCGTCATGGGTTCGTTGCCACACTTAACTTCCCAGCAGCACCCTTAGCCAAAATGTGAACTACTAATCGTTACCGGCTTACACTGGTTGCCAGCAGCTGAAGAGAACACCATTGTATCTCAGGTAGTCTTGTAGAAATAAATAGTTGTGTGTAAAGGATTTGTTTGTTTCATTCCAATGGAATAAGTTCACGTTTGGAATTCTTCCGTACTGTGCCTGGAACTAAACGGAAACTTCGTCAGACCTATCTGCCGGGGTTAAAGTAATTGTGAAGCCCTGTTGATAACTTAACTGGTCTAATAGGCACTATATCAAAACAACGTTAACTTTTAATTTGTTAATTAATTAATAATTTGATTAAAGGTGAGTACAACGTGACGGTGCTCGTGCAGAACCTGATCAGCTCCAAGGACAACATCACCTCCATCATCATCCAGGACGAGGTCAAGGACATCACGCTCACCACCGTTCCGCCCATAGCAACGGTCGGCGTCAACCACCGCATAGATATTGTCATGAATGGTGAGTCGTTGCATAGAGTTGAATTAGCATATTTGCATTTATCAATGATTTCAATAATCGACAATTTTGCATGACAAAAGTATCCAGATCATAAAGTTACTATCAAAAGTTTGCAACAATTAAATATAATAAGCTCAGCATGAAATTCAATTGTTATGGGGCGCTTAACGTTTGAACACTGATATATGCTTCAGGTTCTGACTTTGACTGCACGTGGACATTCGAAGAAGCACCGACACCAGTGTACAGCACGAAGGCGGACCTAGCGGGGGATCCGGGGGTAAACAGGATCTTCAGCAATGAACAGGTGTGATAAGCACTATTGTGTATTAGGCCAGACATTATACATTTCTCGATTACGTTTCCTGTCGCTATCAAAAATTTATCTACCGGAATGTGTAAGCGAACCCGCCCCCTTTGAGGTTTCCCACTCCCTCTCTAACGCATTAGAATAATGTGTATGCCAAAGATTCTGCCTTTCAATTGGAAACATGCATGTATAAATGGTCATAAGACTGGTCCAGTTAGGCATTCTTTATCAACAATGCTTGTGCAGCTATTGCACTGAGGATTCTTTGAGCTGTTTCAATGTTGGATTATTAAACATTGACTTTTGGCATTGAATAGTAAGCAAACGTTGATTAGTGTTGTGTTATTAAAGAAAGGGTTTATGAAAACATGCTAAAAGTGTTGTTTTATTTAGGGTTAAGAAAACGTGCTGCAAAGTTGTTAAATCAAAAGTAACCAACGTTATGTTACAGATGTACACGAGCAGCATAACGTGTCAGAACAACGTGAGTACCGACACCGAGACGATAGAAATACAGGCGCTTTACCCAGTCTCCGTCATAGAGCTCATCAACACCGCCGCCGTCAGGTACGTTACGTTACACAGGGACGTCAGGTACGTTATATCACATTGTGACGTCAGATTACATACGCCAGATATGTTACATTTCACCACGGCACCAGGCCTGGATCTTAGAATTGCCCTTGTTATTCTCTAAAGAAACCATTCTTTGAAATTCAACATTACATACATGCAGCCCACATAAGACAAGTTAACTCAACTGGGAATATGAATTTCTCCGCAGGAATTCGCCGTTTGAGATCGAGTTCTACCAGAAGAAGGCGACGAACGCGTCGTGTAACATGACGCTGGAGGGTAACCCGGTGACCATTTCGTATCCCATACGTCAGGAGACGGACGGCGCAGGCGACACCATCTATGTGGGGAGTACCGACCAGCAGAGCGACCCCTTCACGGTCGGACTCAAGTACGTGTCTGTCTGTCTGTCTTTTGGTTTTTAATATTTATTGTTTGGATTACGCTTCCTGCCGCACTTTAAAATAAGGATAAAAGAAACAAACTTTGCTGTCTGTCCACACGAGGAAATCAGCGGTCTAGATTGAGAACTTCCAGGACTGTCGGAAAGGTATTCACTTAAGTTTCAGAAAGAAAGACTGCACAAGTTTCCAGAATTTCAGATTAGTGGAAAGGAATCCTGCATGCTTTCCCCACTTCCTACCTTCCACTTACCTCAATCTTCTCTTCCCAGAGAAAAGTTATATCTAACACTAATTGTTATCTGAAGGTGAGGTAGGTGATGGCATTTTTTCTGCACAACTTGTACACCTAAAACTATTCTGTGTTCTGCTTAATAATTCTGCGTTATTTTTGTGTTACACTTTTACACAACTTTTGCACATTAAACTTTGACTAATCCTTTAACTATTCACACAGGGCTGTAGAGAAGTGTTGCTGGAATGCGATCAGCACCCTATGTGAGATGAATAACTTCACGATAGAGGAGATGATAGAAAATGTCACGGTGACATATAACGGAGAGCTCATCGTACTCAACAGCAGCATGGAAACAACTGTCACCCTCACCAGCGTCAACATAGCGGATGCGCAGTCTCTCGGGATCAGTATTGAATTTGGTACGTTTTAATTCTTACAGGAAATATTAGAGTTAACTGTTGTCTTAAGGGGTTAGCGACAAGGATTATATGCTGATGGTAAGCGTAGACAAAGCAGAATGGAGCCAGCATGAGCGCAGTGCACGTGTGCTGTACTATGTCACAGCCTGTGCAGAAACTAAACTGACTCAGTGGTGTTACATTCGCCGCTGAGGTGGAATCTAGTGATTTTTGATGTATTTTCTTGGCTAACATTATGGTTTAACACTTCACTATTTTAATCTTAAACGTACAGAAATGATAAAAACGTGACTTAAACTCTCAAATTAAAACGTGTTTAATTACATGCATCTTGTTAAAATAACAGAGTGTTATGCATTACCTGTTTTAGGCACGAGTGTGGAGGTGCTGTGGGACTGGGGAGACGGACTGAACGATACCCTGATCCACAACGCGCTCGAGGCATGGCGCCCCGGATCCGGCATACCCGAGATCAAGTACCACACCTACGCCATACCTGCCGAGGGGCTGGAGGTCAAGGTCACTGTGAAAAACAACTATCAGGTACGTACCCACTGAGAGCTTAGAGGACAAGGTTACAGTTTAATAAGATAACTATCAGGTGTGTACCCACCAAGGGCCATTAGGATCATGGTCGTAGTCAAAAATAACTATCAGGTGTGTGACGTTGACACACTGCACGCCAGGCTGGGTTCCAATTTTGTACCCTATCACGGTGACGTATTTCAAATGCTACTGCTGTACATTGCTTTAATCCAGGGTGCAATTATACCTTGAGGTGATGGCTCATCCTAAGGTTGGGTGAGTTCTCTGCCAGGGGTTTAAAGCTAAAGACTGTCTTAAAAATTTTCGCTTCAGAAGAATTGTTAAGACATATTAAGTAACATAACATATCAAGTTGATACCCTTTTACGTTACAGGTCTACAACTTCACGGTGGCCATACTGGACATCTACAAGGCCATCGAGCCGGATGAGCTGAGCCTGGAGTGTCCATACGCACCGTTTGTGGATGGGGAGGGGCGCGGGGAGGTGCTGTTCCACCTCATGCCGGGTAAACACCCTCCGACCAAGGCCAAACTGGACCGCAACATGGATTACAACACAGACCCGACGAACTGGGAGCCACAGGCCAGTGGTCTTTGACTAGATTTGTATTGCTTAAAAGTGTCTAGAGTACTGGAGATATAAGTTTCTAATTAACAATGGTGCGTACAACTGCACCAACATATGTGAACATACTCTTAAAATGGTGTACATAATGATGCCAATTTGTTGAAATAGACCTATGAGAGGCAACAAACCCTTCCAGTCACTCAGACAAATTTATGGGACCACTACTACCGCGTGGTCGGGCTCGAATGGGGGCATCCGCTTTTTAGGTCCCTGTCCATTTAACCTATTCCTTTATTTGCCCACGCAGGTTGGTTCGAGCACTACAGTCAACGTATTACACCTGCACTAATCCCTTATTCCCCTACAGGTTGACTTTGAGGTGGAGATGCCCTGTGTGATGTGCGCACACTACAGACAGCATATTATACTTGCACTAATCCTTTATTTCTCCCACAGGTTGACTTTGAGCTGGAGACGCCCTATGTGAACACGTACTATGCCACGGGTACCTATCTTGTGAAGACGAACGTCAGTAACCGCATCAACAGCGTCGAGTTCAACTGCTCCCTCGAGGTGCTGGTGCCCGTCGTCAACCTCCAGATGAGGGTAATTCATCCTAAGTCATGCTTCTCTCTATCCACTGGATTACGTTTCCCGCCGTTCCTAGAAATCAAAAATTGTAAAAAAAAAAAAAAGACAATGAATCAGAGCCTGAATGACAACATCCTTCGGAAAAATTATATGTTGATGTCACGAACTTCAATTAAGAATGTAAAAAATACAGTAAAGTCTTTTCCAATCGCCACTCCCAAATAATTCCTCCATTGATACGTAATCCATCAAATAAAAAAGTCTGGCCTAATTGAATTAAATTTGATCGATTAATCTACAAAGGCCTAAACAGGGACCAAAACCAGAGTCAAAATAGAACAGGGGTAATAACATCACAGCATACTGGGATTTACTACTAAAGATGGTGCACAATTGAATTTAAGCAATAGTGATCACTGGATACTTGAGTAAAAGCAGGATAAACTGCAGTGAATAGTGTGTTACATGTTCCTCTTAGCCCAGTACATGTAAAACAGTGAAGTGTTGAACGATAATGTTAACTTAAGAAAATAAGTCATGTAAAGTCAAGAGATTCCATCTCAGTAGTGAACATAACACAGCCGAATAACTTGGCTATCTCTGCCAACGACTCAACGATTTCAAACATTGTCTTACACACACACACACACACAGACCACACACACACACACGCACACACACACACACTCACACACGTTGATGTAAAACAGACGACGGTACCCTCTAATTACGCTTAACCTTTCCGCACTTAGGTTGAACCTGAGAATGCGAAGATCGGGAGCCACGCGGAACCGGTGACGGTCTGTCTCACCATCACCGAGGGAACCAACGTCGACTTCACGTGGAACTCTGGGGAAACCGGTGCGACGGACCTAACACTGACCAGGGACAGTAAGTACAGCACGATTCCTTTTGAAACAGATAATGAAATTGTCACGTGGTTTTATATTCTTTGCCCTGCCCGTAAGGCGTGTGAATGGTATTTTAACGCAATAGAACAACAGACGAAATAAATGCTTGTGATGAACATTTTATTACTCTCTCCCAGTGCTGTGCATGACAGCAATTCTCTCAACTCTCACTAAAAACCCTGTAATCAATATTTAAGCAATTGTTTATTAAAAGAACAATTCAAGTTAGTTAACTCAGTAGAGTGCCATAAGATCTCTTAATCCCAGATTTACATTAATTCCCTTTAATTATGTGCCTTCTTGTAATCAAATAAATATTACTACATCTACTAGATATCTTTATACTATTGTTAAAGTTTAAATACCTGTGAAGTTGACCAAGACTTTAGATTAGCAACTGACAATGCTTCCTGTAGCACTACCATTTGATCCTCTAAAAGAACTTTAGGACCCAGCTGTTTTATACTTTTCCCAGATTGTTTGTTATGTGTATCACGTGACCCATGATGTCATCAACTTATTACATCATTTGTGACGTCATTTTCGGTATATTATGTCTTTTCCCATAGTTTTGATGGAGTTTCCCACAATATTTTTTCGATATGATTGAGGGGGCATGGGGGAACATTCTGATGACGATCAGCCTCCCAGCAATACATCGGCCCCAGCGGCCAAGAAACCCCGTGTTGCCTCCCCCGCTCCCTCAACCACCTCAGCTACTTCCACCCGCAGCCAGAGTCAGGGACCCCCGACCTGCCATTACATACATCCAGATGAGATGCCCACTCTCGCCAGGCTCACAGTCACCCAAAGGCCAGTCTATGAGCTCCGCGATGCAAAGGACAAACGTTACTATTGTCAACTGTGTGGGGACAATACCATGAACCATGACTCCTCGGTCACCCTTGTGCGGAGGGACCGCCTTAACATCATCTTGGCGTGTCACTTCTGTGACTATGGGAGCCCGAGCTACAACACTTACAAGAAACACATCAAGTCTAAGCATCCTGGACTCCCAGTACAAGCTCCCGTCATCCCAGAGGAGGCCCAGTCAACAGTGGCAGCAGTGATCTGGGGGGTTCTACCCAAAGATGAGCCAGCCAAGTGAACCACGGCGCCCACCACAGCGTGTACTCGTCATAGCGTGTATACGAACCTGCCACGGCGAGTCGCCGCAATAACAGTGAACACTTGAAACTGCTGATTCTACTTAATTTCAGATTTATATCAATGATTTATACCCACTAATTCCATCCATTGATTGTCCTAGCTTCCCCAGTAGGTCCAAGTACATAACTTTACTGCTTAGTGTGAGACACTTGGCCAGTCATAATGACCCTTCCGAGTGCATGATGTAAATGGTTTCCAACAGGTCGTGAGGTGACCTTTCGGGCTAAGCTCGTAACAGGGTCGCTCGTTGACCCCTACAGATACTGTCATTCAGATACTGATTCTACAAGGTCACACATTGATTTCAGAGGCCAGTGGTTAGTGATTCCGGGTTGCTCGGTGACCCCAAGATCACCTGGATATTCCAACAGGTCATGAGGTGACCTCTCGAATAGGTTCCTATCCCACAGGGTCGCAAGGTGACCCTTCGAGACAGATGGCCCCTCAACCTTGGTTTAATTTACCAGTCATTGCCAATCATTATCTCATTATTCAATCAGTCAACAATAAACCTTTGAACCTTGAATCCATCTGTGTGTTTGTTGCTTATTCCAACCATCTCAATCAATTAAAACATCAACTACTACAAACTCAAACGAAACGAACTCGTACAATCAACAATTAACAACAGTAACTTTGTATTGACTTACATGTGACTTTGCCTGCACATGTATTCAATTATTACTACTTCTAGAGGAATGGTATGTGCTTACAGTTACACAATCTTAAATGATTTGAGCTTGTCCTATCTATTATCCAATTCCGGAATGACCTCATTTTACTCCAATCACTACACATCAATCGGCAAGAGTGAAGTTTTGAAAAAATAATAAAATTTTCATTAGTATGCCCCAACCCTCCAAAATAGGTCATGTAGAGAATTGTTTCCATACATTACAGTAATAGACAGACTACTTACAACTCAAATCATTTTGGTACCTGGAAAATGAATAACTCTACCAATTCATTAACCAATGTCAGATGGATGTGAATCCAGCCTCAATATGAGCAATTAAATCTGGATAATCTGGGTCAAACTCCTGGACCTCTGTGATTACCCCAAAATGTTGCTCCATCAAATTGTTTGTTTTAGTGACTACATTAACAGTTTGTGTAGTAGTACTTTGGGTTCTACTACATGTCATGGGCCCTGTGTATGGCTGATCAGCCAGATCCAGACTCTTAGACTCCTCGCCTGAACTGTTAATCTCAGACACATCATCTTCTACTGACTGTGCCTGATCTAGATCTTGAGTGAGCAAAGGAAACAGCATGTTCCTGTGCAACACCCTGGATTTGCTCATTTCACTTGTGCTTTCTACACGGAACACAGGTAAATTTGAATCGACCTGTTCTACCACTTTGTAGGGAATGTTTTCCCACTTATCCTGAATCTTGTGCTTGCCTTTAAAGGCTTTCTGATGCACCAGGACTAGGTCTCCAGGTTTTAATTGAGAACACTTTACCTTTTTGTCATAATAGCATTTTTGCCTAGCACTCTCCCTGAGGCTAACCTCAACAGCTTTCTTAAATACCCATTTCATCCGATTCCTAAGCTTTTGTATGTATTTATGGGTGGTCACAGCCACTATGTTGGGTGTACACACTCCAATTCTACATCAATAGGTAGAAGCGGTTCTTGTCCAAACATCAAAGTGTATGGTTTGTATCCAGTTGCAGTTGATTTAGTACAATTATACCCATGAACTAAAGTAGCAATTTGAACTTGCCAATTTTTCTTGGATTCAGGTGGGAGAGTACTGATCATAAATATCAAGGTACTATTGAAGCGTTCACACTGTCCATTGGTTTGAGGCCTGTATGGACTAGTACAAAGCTTTTGAACTCTAACCAGATTGCAGAGCTCAGCTATCAGGCAACTTTCAAAGTTCCTGCCCTGGTCACTAATGATTTTCTCAGGGATCCCGAATTTCATAAAATATTGGTCCCATAAAGTTTTTGCTACCACAGGGGTGGTTTCATCGGGGGTAACAAAAGCTTGGGTAAACCTTGTGAAATTATCAGTAACAATCAGTATATAGACATCTTTGTCAGCCTGATTGGACTCTATTTTTAAGTAGTCCATATGTACTAACTTGAGGGGATGAGTTACTTCTATAGGGCATAAAGGCATTTTCTGCAGTGTTGCCTTGAAGTGCAAACACCTATCACATGTTTTGATTCTTTGTTCCATGTCAATATTCATGGAAGTCCAAAAGAATCGATCTCTCAATAGATCCAAACTTCTTTCTAATCCCAAGTGTC
>JBCAUI010266078.1:0-15971 GCA_038406195.1 Haplosyllis anthogorgicola
AAATCTTCAGTTTAGATTGAGACTTCCAACAAGCAACATGTATAATGTTTTGCAGAAATAAAGTACAATCTTTTCTCTGTTTAAAGCAAACCTATTGCTTTTATTATTATTTCTAATATTCCGGAACAAGCTTATGACAAGCTAAATATAATGCAAACGTGAGTACCACGAGATAACACAGTAGCCATCTTTAATTATTCAGTTCAACTTGCACCTTCGATGAGACTGCATGTAATTTTATATCAGAGTTAATAAACTATACACGAAGTTTAAGAACTATCGTTCTAGTCTTTTTACAGCAGTTACGAAACAAATACTCATCGGCACTAAATAAATAAAATTTGTAAGATAGAGTAATTGCTGTTAAGTAGGAATAAATAGCTTGAACATTGCTTCTAGCATCGAAGCTGAAACAAATGATTGAGATATCACGTTACAAAACACCCATCATTGAATGTATTTATCACTCTATGGAGATTTCGCGCTGGAAAGTGCCGCCCTCTATGCATGCTCCATAGGGCATCAATGGGGGTTCTCGATATTGGGAAAACATTTCGGAACTCGCTCCTTCAAAAGCAAATACATTGGGTGTTCTCTATTGCATTTACTGGAAACAATTTAACTGAGCTTGAAGGTTAGTTATCACTTAAATTGCCTGGTTTGTTTTGCACACATCTGCACAAGAGAAAACAACATTGGTGACCAAGTTTATTTTTATTTATTAACTTCTTCCTTAAGTTAGGCAAAAAATACATTGTGTTTCAATATGGTATGACATAACCTGCTGTTTTTCACAAAGTTTCTTTGGTATTTCAAAATATTAATATATGTGAACTGCTGTATTAGTATGGAGAATTTCCTTACACATTTCAAATGATCTTTTGGCTGTTTATCAGATATTTTATTCTGTGCAATTCCATTAATTTTTTTGATGATCAGCTCCTGAAATTCTGATTATTTTTTTTTCGTTGATAGGCAATGTTCTATACATTTTTGTGTGATAGGCTTATGGATTGTCATTTTCATATATAGCAAAGCATGTTTAGGTGGGTGAAAGTGGCAGCACAGTCTAACCTTGTTTTGTGGCAAAATGACTGCCAATCTGTGGCCTTCTGAATTTTACGAGCTGCAGTGCTATTAAATTGGAATACTGCATGAGTCAACCAGTCATGCACCAATTTTTTGCAATCAGTTTATATACCATGTGAATCTACCCTTCTTCACACTTTCTTTTATAATTTAGTGGATGTGTGACAAAAACTCAAAAAGGCTACACAGTCATTACACATCATGGAAAATACATTGTGCACTATTTCAAACACGAGATGTCACCTCTTTGCATGGAGGTTTGGCATGGTGGAATGTGAGATATAAAGTGCAAACCGAAAGTCTAATTTCATCTTAATGTGTTTTTATTAAGTAAATTGACATCGAAGATTTTTATGAAGTAAACAAATAATGTAAAACAGTTTCAGTTGCCAAATAGTTTATTGTCTCCGAAAGTGATACAATGCACTTTATGTGTTATGACATACTTAGTCAAGTTATTTCAGTGATATTGGTTGCAACAATCTGTCTCAAATTAATAACATTAAATTTTGTGAATTTGGAAGCTAATTTTCTAGTAAGAATCCTTTTTATTCTGTGGTTTTACTCATCTCTGAGGAAAATGCTTATCATGATGGATTTTATTATTTGCCCAAATGGAAGCAACTGAAAGTGAAAGCCTACCAGACCCCTAAACTTGAATAAAGGTGTCATCTTGATTTGACCAACAAATAGCTAATTTGGCTTTGGTCCCATGAGCTGTTTGATTTCTTCCTCATTCAGCATCCTTTGGTAGATGTAGACGTCATCAAACTGGGCATTGGAGCCGTAGGCAAACGATTCGCTCAGACCATCCACACCCACCACGAGGGTATTATCACATTCCTCCTGTATTCGCTTGTTACGATCACGTTCATATGTTGGTTTCTGCAATTCACCATTGACGTATCCCGTCAAGTTTCCTGAAAGTTGTACCGTATAAAATGTTAAGCCATCATTTTTCTAATTTCTAAGATTTTCAAACATTTCTTTTATTACTTAAAAAAGCATGACATGTTAGCAAATATTTTAAGAATATCCTTAGCACAAGGCTTGTGTCATATGGTCTATGTAGAGTCTACGAAGAATATATTTGGGAAAGAATTGATGGATTGGCCATTGTTTGGCATGAAGGGTATTATAACAGTATTGAACCTTGATCTTTGTTATATTATTGTCTATTGTTAGCACTCAATTTATGTAGAACTGTGACATCGTTTGCATTTAATGTGTAAATAATACCTTTATAATATGTGAAGGCCAGGTGGATCCATCCCTCTGGTGCTGCAGCTGGTTGGAAGAAACGAACCTTTTCTGTTTGCGATTCTATTCCAAGAACTGCAAACCCTTTAATATAAAAAGGTTAGTAAAGAAAATGTGGACTGGGACCCTATTCCACTTTCTCAAAGAAAATAGAATTCAGTGTATTTTGGTGTTGGACTTTTTGCTTGGCTTTACGAAAGAGCTTTCAAAGGGCTCACAAAAAGTTGTTCATAAACGGCTCGTACAAAGGAGCTCACAAAAGGACTTTTAATGGGCTCACAAAAAGAGGTTTTTAAAGAGCTCACAAAAGGGTTCACAAGGGACTCACAAATGGAGTGGGAGAAAGGTGAAAAGCATCCGTAGTGTGTACGTTCTCTTGTTTGTCAAGTGGATTAACTGTTTTGTACATAACATCAAATCCTAAAATTCCTATTAAATGTTTAACGTGGAGAAAAAAAGAAGAAGCAAAAGAATTTCATGCTGTGCTTTTGGTACGCTATTGTTTCAAAACTAATAGGAATTTCAGGATTTGTTTAAGATGCATACCGAATTGGTTGTCGCTGGCCATATACCTCATCCAAGCTCCCTCTGTGTACTTCATGAAGTTTGTCTGTGTAGCAATTAACCCTAAACCACCAGTTCTACCCTGTAAGTGCAGAAAAATTCTGATAAAATGAACATTTGTAATTACCTTTTTATTTCGGTCTATCTGGGAATTTTAAACGACCATTGATTTATTCTTTCCTATCACATGGGTTTAATCAGCACTTAGCACCATGCAGTACAGAACAGATGTGTTACTTGTCCCACATTTTCTTTAAACTTAAATTTCTTTGGTATTTCTAAATAAAAATACATGCAATGTAAACCAAACTCAGATATGTAGTTCTTTACTGTAGATATGAGTCAAATTAGTCTCAAATAGCAGCAGTGAATTATAGTGAATTCACTCAATAAACAGAGGCAAAGCCAAGGCAGCCAATGCAGAATCAAATTTTCTAAGCCATACTATTTCACACTTGGTCCCCATCTCTATTGTTGTTGCATGCAGAAGTTACTTCATAGAAACATGTGAGTCTTCAAAACACAACTTGCTACTTACATCATAAGTCATATTGACCCAGAAAGCGATACTCCAGCCATTAACACATCTCTCTGGTCGAAGTAAACAACTGTTCACAGGGTAACGGTTCAACACAGCCTTAGCTTTCAGATCAAAGGTGTAGGTTGTTTGTACTGCATCACCATGTCCGGGCTGTCAGATCACGAAAGAAAATGAATAATTCAGTACATGGAAATCATATCATTTCATAAACGAAGGGAATGAAGGAGAGAACAAAAGAGTTTCACGCTGTGCTTTTGATGTGCTATTGTTAAACTTCTGGTACGAATTTCATCAAGTGTTTCCTAATTGAGTTTCTGTCAGGATAGATTTTGCAATTTATTATAAGGAGGCCCTATGCTGTTTGTAATTGAAATTAAATTATATATTACAGCTACTATTTATAACAAAAAATATTTGGCGTATTTTGTTTTAGATTGTACTACCAAATGGAATGATATGTATTAATTTTTCAATCAACTTGTTGTAAATTGATGTGGTGTATTGATTTCAAATTGTATTGTTTGAACAGTATAGTATAAAACCAGTAAATGCGATAGCTTTACATTAGTTTGAAATGTAAACAAATGTATAGTAAATTAAAACAGAAATAGCTTTTCTAGTGAATCTTACTAAATGTGTCATGCTGAATTGACTGAACCAATTCAGGAAAGTCTATCAATTTTATGCTCTTTCAAAACCACTGAATTCCATGCAGTACAAGAAATTTCCAGAAAATTTCTAATGTACATGGGTTCATATGTGTAGTTCATTGTTTCTTCCAGTAATTGTGGCTACATTTCTTGTGAATTGTTTGCTGTCACAAAGAAAATGTCAATTTATATTGCACTAATTTCTTATAATAATTATACATTGACGAGAACAAAAGCAAACCTTAACAGTGCAACAAGTATGTAAGGTGGCGGGTACATTTACTGGCTAATCAGCCCACCTTTGTATTGCTTTGCAGCTGTGGTATACTGTCTAGCTACAGGTTGTAGGATGTAAACCTCATAATGACACAAGCACCTCACACAAATTCACAATACAACCGATAGTCCCATTTACACAATTTTAAAAAAATGGTAAAACATGCCATAGTATTTTCATTGCTGTAAAACTTAGGCATCAAATATTCCTCACATCTCTCATTATTTCTACAAAATGGAAATGAGGAGCATGCAATAAGTCATTTTGTGTGTTTTCTTGAATTTATTTTCAGCAATTATTGGAAAAGAAATCGAACCCAGGACAGTTCCGATCAATCTTTCAAAGAATCTCTCAGCAGAGGGACCCGCTGTAGCTCTGAAACACGTGACAGTTTTTCTAATGACATCACTGTGGTTTGATCATTAAGGAAACATATTCCTATACTTTCCTACAATTTGGTCCAAAAGTTTAACATTGTGTCAATGAGATTTCTAGTGGCATTGTCAGTTTGCATTGTCAGTTTGCTCTTGTGCCATTAAGAGGTTTACATCCTACACCCTGTAGCTAACCCTGTACTGCTTGCCTCCTTGTGTTAAATACATATGTTCCTAAGCTGAGGTAAAGTAGGGGAAGCTTGCATTTAACTGCAGATGGTTCCTGCTTGCTTTATCCCTGGCAAGCTCTTTTGATATAAAATAATAATAATAATAATAATAATAATAATAATAATAATAATAATAAAATTGTGACCTACCATGGAAGCCACAAATGTAGCACCCCTGTTTTCCAGAACTCTATTGTTTGGATCATCAAAGTTAAACGTATCCATTACTTTATCGGGAAATCCACCTGAATTGTTACACAAATTATATCATAATTAGAATAAGGGTCTGCGTTCTGATATCATTCGGAAGGACAATCATAAATTTAAGCTTAGTTGCTGCCTCTTGCCTGAAGGTTATTTTGATCCATCCGTGAAACTAACATAATTGTGTTTTTTGTCAAATTCAATGATTGTCAAGGTCCTTAATTTCTATCAAATTTATTTCAATAAAGTTTCAATAAAAACAGCATGAAATTCTATTGGTGCGGGACGTTAATTGATAGTAATTTGCTGATCTCCACTCAATCCCTAAACCCCTCTCCTGCAATTATCTTACTTTTCTGCCAATTGTGAACAAAAAAGCCCCAGCATCATGCCTTCATGACAGTAAGGCAAGTGAGGTAACTCTTATTAAAACTAATAACATGAACCTTGACCTCTTTTCCCCGTTAACAACACCAGGGAATGAAATTTCACACATCATATTGATACTGCCTTCTATTTACGGATTCCTACCTAGGAAGTGCTGACTCCTATTTTACCAACCATTATGCCCTGAACCAAAATGTAAACAAATGCATGACCAGGACACAACACAAAAGAATCATCCAAGTGCAAGGTAAACCCCGGCATCATGCCTTCATGACAATCAGGCAAGTGAGGTAAGTCTTATTTCAGCTAATAACATGAACCTTGACTGTAGAGTATTATACCTCTTTTCCCCGTTAAAATCACCAGGGAATGAAATTTCACAGATGTACACATGTAGTCAAGGTTTTTCCAAATTAATTTTTGTTTGCCTAACTAGGCTAATTAGCTTCATTCGCCCAATTAGAAAAGAAAATTAGGTCAATTTGGAAAACCTCCATTATATTATCACACGAATAATGTTTACTGGGAAACATTTTAAGGACATGGGTGAAAGTCAAACCTGGAGCAACACATTGAGGTGCAGGTCCTGTTGGTGGTTTTAGAGGTCCAACTGCAGGTAGACCTCCTGATCCTCCTGTAGATGGAGCAGATGCAGCAGATACGTCTGAAATTAACATATAAAACAATGTCTCACTATCAGAGGATACAATTTTAGTTAATTTTATGTTAATTTGGTTGTAGGACACATTGCATAAACTCTCAGATAGAAGAAACTCCAGCTCTATTGGCTTCACTGGAACACACAGCCTTCCTGCTCAGAGTCAGAGCTTGCCCTGAAGACCTATATCAGTTTGTGAACAATTGTTTGCGTCAATAAAGAATTATCATGTGTAGGTGGTGTCAGTATACAAAAATTGTATCAGAACTACTTTCTTTTCCCTTATCTACACAATTGATACGGTTTTTGTGTTGTGGTCCAACTAATAAGAAAACTTGTAATGGTCTAAATATCCAAAGTCAGATAATACAATGCTAGAAGACCAAAACACAGGAAAAGAAGGTGCTGTCATGCTCTCATGCTATCACTTGCACGCAGCTAAACATGCTTTGCTAATTTACGAGTCAAATCAATCCATAAAGTGTGGAACGTCACCAAATGATACTTACCAGCACAGATGATGGTCATCAGTTCATCCAAAAATTCTGGAGTATCCAGCTCCTGGACACTGTCCCTTGTCAACACTCGCTTTTCATCACCGGCGATTATTTGTAATTCCGTCAAGTTAAATCTTCTTCTCTGTAAAAAACACCCAGTAATCTTTTTGGTTTTGGGGAAGTTATCATCTGAGTACAGAATACACCGTACTGAACAATAGTTAGCAAAAATTCGTTGGAAAATATTGGCGTAATAATTATGTGAGTTATTGTATATCAGGTGAACGCTATAAATTAAATAAATCTGTGCATTTATCACAATAGCTTATAACGTGAGAAAGAGAAATATCAATACTGAGATCCAGGAGATAGAGTCGTGTAAAATTAGCCTTAAATTCTGTTGTTACGAAACAGTTCATGAAATGGATTTCAACTTGCGTCAACAGAATATCATGCTGTGTCTTTGACTCAGAAAGGCACCTATTGTTCTTAAAATGAAGAGCATTTTATCCTCTGACTGATAACATTTCCTTGATTTAGATTTTGAGGGATGGTGTTCACAATACAGTAATCGCTCACCTCGATGCCAACAACAATCATCTTGATACCATCTGCATGTAAATCCTCTGCGGCCAACACTGTTTCTTCAGGTTCATGCGATTTTTCATCAATTACCAGAATTCCAATCCTTGTGAAAAAGAAAAAAAAGAGTTACCAACATTAATCAAAATATATTTGTTTCTGGTATTTATAGATAGAATTAAATTTTAACGAGAGCAGCTCTTGAAATCGCGTTCTTTTTGTGACAATGTAATGCCATGCTGTGTGATTCAATGGAATACCTATTGTCCCAAAATGAAGAGCAGTGAACAGGGATTTTATCCTTTATAAACAGGTGAATAATTGTGATTATTTAATGAGCTTGTGATAACAAGGACATTGGGTCTACATGCTGTCAGGAGTTGCACCCCTCAACATAATGGGCACCTGAGGAACTGATGCCAATCAGCTCACTGTTGAATATTTCACCTCGTGGTGGCATAATAACGGTATTTATTATTATTATTATTATTATTATTATTATTATTATTATTATTATTATTATTATTTATTATTTGCTGGTAGTGAATTTCAAAGCTCATTATTTGTATTGCAATGTCAGTAGCACTTGGAAAAAATTATGTCATTTGCGTTTACATGCAATTTTGTTATTAAAATGTAATTCATGACGATTCAATAGAGTTTTTTTTTAATTCAATTTTGTTTGCCGAATTCACTTAATTTTATAGACTGCGTAATTTCAATTAGTATCGGCTGGCTAAATTGTTCATGCGAGAAAGGGGTTATATGTCATTTGATACGCCAGATGGAGATAGTGCATGAATTAAATTAAACTTTAATTAATGTTGAACACAGATCGCATAGACGTTAATCAATAGACCGACTTTTTGTATAATCATAAAATGAAGACCACTTAGCCCTCCGAATTACTAAAATTTGTTTTAAACCAAACTTATTCAATTAGGTGAACTAGGCAATAAGATGAAAATGATTTAGTAAAAATTCGAATGATCTTTGAAATATACCTTGGTACATCAGGCCTACCAATGCTGAATGATTCGGTTCTCATCAGATCCAGAGCCTTGTGGACATGGCCACCTCCAGGTTTGAATGGAACCACATCCAGTTCGGCATCCATTGACTGCACTGTGGGATGTTCATCCAGTGAGATCATGTGGCGGGACTTTTTTGCCCACTGTATTGCGCTTATACGAACCTAGTTGAAAATTCATAAATATTTCTAATAATTAATTACACATTTAATTTCGGGTGACGTATTAGACAATGGACACTAGAAGAAATGTTCCTGTTTGCCATTGCACAGAAATTGTCCAAATTGTTTACATAACGGTAAATAAGGGAACTCCCATGTGGTGCCGTTTTAAAGTTCTGATTTTTTGTGTACTGTATGTCGAGCAAACACTAACATCACCGCGCGCAATACGAAATGTTTTAACATTATCAGTGTATTTTTATTTTGTCATTAATTCAAGTTGACAACACAGATAATATAAACCAAAATTTTGTTGCTAACTTATGCTTGAATAAAGCAGGCCTGATTTTATTCTCGGGAAATGTGACAGATCATGAAATTACTAATACAAGTTTAGCGCCCCGCATGAAGTTCATTTGTTGCGGGGCGCAAAACATTTAATAGTAATGATTTGATCAGCAATTTTCTCCAAGTATAAATATTATGATTTTTCTTGATTATAAAAATTCAACGCTGCTGTTCTAAACTATTTCAATATAATAACAGTAAAGTAGCATAATATTTTAGTTTACATGATTTGTAAAAAAAAATTGAAATAACTGATTTCTACCTGTGGCTACATAAAATTTAAATTTTATGTGAAGGACTTTTTTAGTTGTATGTAGTGAATGATAAACGAAGAATTACTAGATTTAAGAGTATTTACCAAAAGCAGAACCCACCTTATCTTGTGCATACTCAATTCTATCAACAACATCCTTAACGAATTGTATCATGACGGGCCAGTTCTGACTCTTGATACTGTGAGTTGAATCCAGCAAGATGCACAGTTCAGCAGGATCCATGGTCTTACCACACATATTTTTATCTTTTAAAAGGAAACAAATTAGGTGTTCTCAAAATAAGCAAAAGGTAAGAGACAAACTTGACACCAATGGTCATGCCAAACTAAATATACATTTATGTAATACAGGACGTCATGACCAGGCAAATAGCGTTCAGTACCTTACACTACTATTTGCTGCTGCAATTTTATTGTATATTGCTATATTGCTTCTTTTTTTTTTTAAATACAACTTTTATTTTCACATCAGTAATGAAGATTCTCTTACCTGCCACACTGGACCATATCTGTATGAGGCACACAACCAGTACCACCGCGCACTTCATGGTTCCTCCTCTTCTTCTCCTTCTGGTTAGTTGATCTGTTGGTTCTAGTTGTTCTCGAACAGTGGAACAGTTTTGACCATCAGCATCAACCATCGGTCTTTTATACAGTTGGTAAACCTGCCACAATCTGTAAAGTTAAATGAAGTGGATATTTATTTGTATTGATGAATTGAACAGAGCTTTAGAATTACTTAACTGTTTTTATGTTGGATGGAATAATCAGCTAATGTTGGTAGTGAAATCAACTGCGAAAATATTTTGTGCGTGGACACACAAAAACAAAGAGACAAAACCAACATATGTGAAGAATCAAGGATTCATTTCATTATTGACATTGCTGGATTTACCGGGACCCAGGAAGCGCGGGTACCTCCCCCGTACGGCCAAGTTTCTTTCATCTTTATGCGTTTTTTTCGAATTTTGGGCGAAAATAGGTGAAAATTAGGTTGGCACCCTCCCACTAGGGGCAGGAAACACCCCGTCCCCTGAATCCGCCACTGATAGATTAATGACGTCTGTTAATGTTGAAACAAGTTACAATTGTCAAGTTAAAGTTTAAAAGTTCAGGTTGCATTTGGTATAGTGAAATGAATCGTTAAAGCAACAACAAAGTACATACAATTCATTTCACTTAACCAAGTGCAACCTAAACTTTTAAACTTTAATTTAACAATGGTCATTTGTTTGAATAGGGAAATTGTAGTTTCGTCTGTCTAAATTTGCGTACAATGAATTGAACAGAAATTAAGAATTATTTAACCGGTTTTATGTTGGACAGAAAAATTAGCTAGTATTGGTTGGTAGTGAAATCAACTGCAAAAATATTATGTGCTTGAACACATTGGAAAAACACAAAGAGAAAAAACCAACAAGTGTGACAAATCATGCATGATAATTTCATTATTGATTACTGACATCTGTATATGTTTAAATAAATGACCATT
Organism: Haplosyllis anthogorgicola; assembly: GCA_038406195.1. NCBI lineage: Eukaryota > Metazoa > Annelida > Polychaeta > Phyllodocida > Syllidae > Haplosyllis > Haplosyllis anthogorgicola. The sequence continues at coordinate 10,620 of JBCAUI010266078.1, forward strand.
GTCAATTTAAAGTTTAAAAGTTTAGGTTGCATTTGGTTAAGTGAACTGAATTGTTAAAGTGAAAACAGAAAATATGAAAGTTGATACTGATGTATTTTGCTGTTGCTTTAAAGAGTCATTTCATTTAACCAAATGCAACCTAAGCTTTTACACTTTAGTTTGACAATCAAGGTGTTTCATTCTTTGCCAGATCTGACAGATGTGACAGATTTGGTAGGTTGACAGATTTGGTAGATTGACAGGTTTGATAGGTCTAATTATTTTTTTAATTTCAGTGCAAAGTTTAAAAACTACACCAGATATTGTTTATTATCCACTGTAATAATGATATGTAATTTAATTGCAATTAGAAACAACACAGAGCCTCCGTTATGTCAATTACAAAATCGTTCAAATCTGACATCTGACAAAAAAATCGATCAGGAAAAACCTCGAATGGTCGTTTGTTTAAAGAGGGAATATGCAGACAGTGGTCTACAAGTCTGAACAAATTAACGTACAATTAAATATTTTATCATTTTCATAAAGAATTTATCCACAACAAATCTACAACTAACTTCTAAAATACAGCATTGAACGAAAGTGTGCACACTAGTTTACACTGTTGGCAGTAAAATAAATAATATTATTTGACGCTTTATAAAGTTTATGTATGGTTTCAAGTTTACTGCTGAAACGTTTAAATTTAACACTGATTTGTTCTCGTCCTTTCCAAAATGATACGCTTTCTGTGTAATGTAATGTCTGTAATCTGGTGTAAAAGATGTGCAATTGTGTGAGAGGTTGGCTCATCTTTGTCTCAGCTGCCACATTCAATGCTGAAACTTAATGTGTCGGCATGCAACGACTGAGAGTTTTGGGCTATGCGATCGTTTAAAATCTAGTGTAAAACTTGGGGTCTGTTTTCTTTATTTATTAAAAAACCCAAATAAAAATAAAACTGCACTTGTGTCTACTTGGTGGAAATGACGGCAACAATATTCATCTTGATCATGTGTTGTGTTTAAAACTATTACCGACAACTATAATTGAACACTAGCTGGCAATGGCCCATGGAACATGCATAGAGGGCGGCACCTTCTAGTGCGAAATCTCCATAGAGTGAGAAATATATTGGGTGTTTTGTAACGCTTTGACCTCTTACACACACAACAAACCAATACTGGTCGCCGCCATCTTGTGACATGAAAAAGCGTGACATGAAAAAGCTTAAGCTTTAAAGTCTCAAGCTTAAATCCAAGCGTACCGACCTTCCCACGCTTGGGGTCACATGACTCGTCTGGGGAAGCCATTTCGTTTGGGTGGAAAATTTCAACTTTTTAACGCTATTTTCTTGGACCTTTATTCTTCATTTATTTACTTGCTACTTTGAGATCAACATGACAAGAACTAAAACGACTGATAGGAAAGCATGGACCAGAGATCGTCTTTCCAGTAGATTGGTTTCCCCAGGCGGTTTGTCTCATGCAGATAATTTTGAAAATACGGATCCAAAAAACTTGCTAAGAAGAATTAAAAAGGGAAAGGTAACAGAAATGACAAAGGCCAAAGAAAGCACTGTTACACGAGGTAGTCATAAAGCCAAGGGTACTGTTGGTTCCATCCCTAAGAAGGCTCTCATGCTGTCTGATGGACAGGGTTCGTTTGGGGAGGCTCTCAAGTCAGCTTCACCTTAAAAGCAAAAAAGGGCAAGAAACCCCACAAGCGTGTCTGTAGGGACTCAGCTGTGCTAAAAGCAGTGGTCAAGGAGTGTTTGGCTTGAGGGAAAAAGCAGGTTGAACCCAGATAAAAAAATCCCTGATGGAAAACATGGCTCAAAAAGAGTGGTGTTGGTAGACAGGGTGTTAAGCTGTCAGGCTCTCTCACCAGCCAGTCAACTATGCAAATAGTTAATTTGGTTAGAAGCACAGGCGTTCCAAATGCTTTCACAGTTTGAATACCATTGTATTCTTAATGGAACTTGGAGCTATTGCGTAGTTTGTTGCAAGGGTATCATGATGCACAAGTGGTTGAATTTGGTTGGCCTATTATCAGGGGGCAGTTGCTTCTCACCACAGGAGAGGTAGTTTGTAATCATAGTAGCGCTTTGAGGTACGGAGGGGTGGTTCAGCAGTACATAGAGACGGAATTGAGCTTTGAGGCCTTGCTGGGACCATTCAGTTCGAACTCATTCAGTAGACCAACTGCTAAATCTCCTATCAATTCGATTCCTAAGAGGGACACTACAGAGTGAAGATTGATAATGAACCTTAGCTTCCCAGAGGGGTCTGCAGTTAATGAGGGAATAGACAAGTCTTCTTATTTAGGTCATCCTATTGTTTTAGCATACCCTACAGCGGATATGTTGCCAGCGATGGTCAGGGACAGTTGGGCCAGGAGCCTTTATGTACAAGAGGGACATGAGGCACGCCTACAGGCAAATTTATGTTTGCCCAGGAGAGTTTGCCCAGGAGCCAATGCTCGCGTTTTCCTGGCAAGATGAAATTTTCTTCTTTATGGTGCTCAGCATGGGGCTGACTTCAGCAACGTTTATCTGTCAGAGAGTGACCATGGCCATTGCTTGGGTGGTAAACTGCATAGTAGTTCTCTGTGTTAGCTACTTAGATAATTTTATTGGGGTACCTCTAGGTGCAAAGGCTTACAGAGATTTCAAGTATTTGGGGTTCCCTTTTTGTGATGTTAACATTATCAAATCAGAGTCCAAAGCTTGTCCTCCGTCTACATCCATGATTGTGTTGGGTATTAGATTTAACACAGTGGATAAGACGTTGTCCATTGATGAGGATAGAGTTCGTGAGATCAGGATCATGGTTCATAAGTGGAAGGCTAAACTTACTTGTTCTAGAAAGGAGCTGGAGTCTTTGATAGACAAGACTCACATTAACAATTATGACACTTTCACCAAGCAAGTTTTACTCCCATTGTTGCCGCAGTCGATTATGCTGGACATGCATCAGATACACATTTCATCAGATACACTCTCTGGGATCCAATGCACTCTGCGAATTTTTCCCTGCAGGGCTGCACCAATCATGGTATCTATACTGCAAAAATGGCACAGTTTGTTGACATCCGGCAGCCAGTACAGATAACGGCATGGGCAGCAGTGTCAGTGGCCTTTTTTTCTTCTATTGCGCAAAAGCAACTTGGTCCCGGATTCCCCTAAAAAGTTTTCGAGGTGCAAGCAGTTCGCCAGGGGAGATTTTGCATTTCACAAGAACATTGTCTTGGCTAATGACAGATGGTCGAAAGTTCATCAAAATGCTACGCTTTCCCCATCACCGCTGGTTCCTAATGCCAAAGGTATTTGCCCAGTCAAAGCCTTATGGTGAATGTTTATGGTCATGCCAAACCGTCCTCAGCAGCCTGCCTTCTGCTATCATTCTTCAATGATAGGACCAGCTCAGTTACAATAGAGAACACCCAGTATATTTGTTTTTGAAGGAGTGCGTTCGTAGTATCTATCGCAAATCGAGAATTCCCCATTGACGGCCTATGGAACTTCCATAGAGGGCGGCATCTTCTAGTGCGAAATCTCCATAGAGTGAGAAATATATTGGGTGTTTTGTAACGACTAATCCTAACCTATGCCCAGGTCCAATTTTATATGCGCAAGTGGCTGATATTGGCAGGTTACCACACTAGCCGATTCAGCATGCATTCACTCAGGCGCGGTGGCACTTCACACGTGTTCAACAGATCGCTATCAGCGGATGTAGTTCGTCTTTTAGGGGATTGGTCCAGCGATTGCTATCGTCAATATTTAGAGGACACTTTAAAGTCCCAGCGGCTGAGTTCAGTAGGGACTTGTGAACCTATTGGTACATATTGGTGGTTCTGTTTCCCCGTGATGACGATTGTGGACAGACTGGAGCAGAAGTTATATTGGCATAATCTGGGTTAGCTTTCATGAAAGCGCTCCTGTTGGCAGACGAAACAGCGAGTATTTTATAGAAGCAGGATGCTCACATAGATGTGGACATTATGACCGGAACACAGTTTATCTATTTGGAGGGAATGGTAGTTGGAGGTCTTCGAGATCTCAGTCACATTACGTAGTTATTCACGGGTTGTCAGCAATTGTATTCATGGTGCACAACAGTCAGGTTTAAGGATTCAGTGTGGGATTTCATTCGTGCAGTGGTTGCGGTAAACAGCACCACCCAAATGTTTTGGGAACTATTATTCCTTCACCGTTGGATTAAGGGGAGTGCTTGGAAATACTCAAGCAACTTAATTGTTTGTTAGCAAAAGTGGTTAAAAGGCATCCGAAAAAGGCTTTCTTGTGTATGACGTGCCTGTTCACGTAATATTGTTTGCTCTGTATTATGTACCGGAGGGTACTATGTCGTCCGTCGCTGCCCACATTGTACGAAGTTTCTTCCTGGTGGAGTCTAAGATGATTAAATGAGAAGATAGACCTGGTGGAGATGGTGGAAGGACGTTCAGACATTCCGTAGTATTAAGTATTTTTATTCGGCTTTACCTTAGGTTTGAGGGAACTAATTATTGATTCAGGATTGACTGGCAGTGAATCAGAATTTATTGGTAGTGTATAGTGCTAATAACGTTCAATTTATCACTTTTAAAGTGTGCAGTCATGTTTAGTTCCGTTCGTTATGTGTGGATTGGTATTGTGTTTTTCATAATGCCTAGTTGTTTCGCAGTTCGAGGCAATTAATCTTTACACCCATTTTTCGTCTGCATTCATTAAATTGTTAAACATAAATCAGGAGGTAGTGGTCTGGGTTTGGGGCTTGGCCTGTGTATTAGTCGTTCTTTAAGTATTAGCAGGGTACATCCCTAGTTGTAATGTCAAAGGTTTTGCTGCCTTGTTCGAGCCTTGTTTGGTAAATTCTTACTTTGGAGAATTGCTGAACAAGTTTCAGGCAGGGTAGTAATCAATATATGTACTTTGGTAACAGCGTTTGTAACACATTTTCACAATCACTTTGTAATTTTGAAGTTTTTGTAAATTTACTACTATGCCAAGCCTTGTTAATAAAAGTTTTCAAAACAAAATTTATTGATTGTTTTTTCTGAATTTCTTTTTAATTTTCAGTCCGCGCATAGGCACCTTCACTATTATTACTAAATCAGCTGGGTGAGCCGTAAGAAAGGCAGTATCGTTCAAATCAATGATTAAATCAAACTACATATTCAGCGTGTACGTCAGATAGAGATGGACATTCTTTCATATGCGAACCATTTAATCATATCTGAAGGTCTCTAGATCATGCAGCCATCTTTAGATTGACAAATAATTCACTCTTGTTCCACATGTAGTTTGTTTACTTGCTGATGTTCATGTTGGGCTTGACATTGATTGACATATTGCAATTAACTGTTAAA
>JBCAUI010266189.1:0-15970 GCA_038406195.1 Haplosyllis anthogorgicola
CAGTTTCAACCAAATGTCTGTTGCATCTTAGTTCTCATGTCCATTTTATTTTTATCTTTGGCAGAGTAATTCATGCCATATCTGCCTCAGCTGTATTTAAACTGTAACAACAGATGTCCAATGAAGGAATAAACATTATGGAACTAATATTAAGCTTTCACTTGCTCTGTGCATTCATTCCACCTCACCACTGATTGATGCTACTCGACAATAATAAACCTATTTTAAACTATTGCATTAAGTTCTGAAGTAATATTATTTGTTTTATCTAGATATAGATGTGTACTTAACTTCAGTAGGCATCTAGATATCTTAAAGTCTTGGTAGACTGAGACACTAATCAAGAATCTACTCACCCAGTGCTTCATCTCCGCTTTTCTTTTGGTAGCCAGTGGATTCATAACCGACTGAGCACATCCTGCATCCCGGATCTGAGTTCGGATTGAAAACCGCCACGTCTTTTCGTTTCTTCAGGACGTACACGGCGCATTCTGTAGGGGTTTTGGCGTCACTGACTTGATTACAAGTGACCGAGTCGAGGAATGAATCATCTCGTTTGAACAAAAGGGACTGGAATGTTTGACAGTACAGCCCTGACCAGAGACAACTGATCATCCAAACGTATCCGACAACCCGCATTGTGTTATTTTTCAAATGATTGAAATTCGTATTACTCTCTCAGATTGGCTTAGATTAGTTTGCCACGTACAACCGACACAAATGCAAATTATTATATTCCACCTTAGGTCTGCATCTACTGTTAAGCTGGTACTCTTCAGTCCATTCAGTCTATGGTCCAACCAAAAATCGCCACTTGGTGTCAAAATTAATTGCGAAGCTAGATAATCTTCCTTGAAATTTTTTTGACCTTTAAATATTGTGCAACTTTAGAAATTTCATTTTGAGTCGATGGAATTCCATGCTGTGTCTTTGACTCAGACAAAATTGTTTTCAAAACGAAGAGCCTTAACCAGACATTTCATCCTCTGTTTTCATCAGTATTTATAATTACATTCCCTAATACGAATGCAAGAGTAAAATATTAGGACTAATTTCCGGCAAACAACAAATGTAAATAATGTGCAATTAATCAGCATCTGTCTGAAATCTGTTCCAGTCTAGTTTCTTGTCAGTACTGTGGGAGTGGCAATGTGCATATCTCGCACAGAATTTGCTGAGTGATATCAATTTTAGTCACACATAACTTATTATATTTTTACTCTACTAGCGCAAAGCTGTATGAATACAAAGCCGGTTTATATAAATTTTTAATTAGCAATGCCGAACCATATAAAATTTTAATTGAGAAACAAGCCACCGTGGCAGTACTGCAAAGCTGCCTCAACCAAACCAGAATTTTACATTGGTGATTTTTCTACAGCTTCTGAAGTGTGAGCTATTGAGCACTGATACTCAACCGCTTTCTTCTGAAAGTTTCCCAACTTCACAGGAACATTCATGATGTGCTATGTGCCTGCGTCCTTTGAAAAGAACAACATGAAGCCAAGTCTATTTCCCCCAACTTCTGTGCGAAATGCTATGAACGCAGCGTCTCGGGAAATTTAAAGGAAACATAAACCCACACATTATCAATGTAGTGTTGGACTTTTAGTGTTTTTAGGCTGATCAATAACCAATATCATATGACCATTCAGTACAAGGAATTTGTATAAGAAGTTTAACAATAGCGCATCCAATGCACAGTGTGAAATTCTTTCGTTTTATCCTTTGTTCTCTTCGTTTCCAAAATGATACGATTTCAGTGTCTACTGTGCCTGTTACGTTTATTGTATCATAAAAACTAAGGTAACACTTAATTTATACCAACAAAAAGCAAGAATCAGCTATTCACTTGTGTAACTATTATAAATTATGATTTTCGGATAATAAATTCAAAGTTACGATTATTTCAAAAATGTTTCATTCGAGATTCAAAAGTAAATTTTTTGTGATTTCTTGCTTTGGTTGGAATAAATTAACAACACATTTTTTTTTACTCAACTCAAACTTCAATTAATTTTTGTTGGACCAGGATCCATTTGTGGGGCCACTGATTACCCTTCTTTTTGACTTCGTGTGATCTTCTCCATGGGTTTTAAATCCAGGGTGGATCTCTTGCCTACACTCTTACTTACTTGGGTGCGGTAATTAACAACTTATCAAAACAAGTATACCCCACCTGGGGTCCCAAACTTTTTCAGCACAAATAAGGTATTGTTCATGAATTTATTTTTTACAAGTTTAGTTGCCTTGTCTTACCCTATCATCCCTAATAATGGAATAACTCAAATTTTGTTTACAAAGACATCGACAAGACATTATCTTGTTTAAACGTAAAGGTACGCTGTTTAAAACGAAACGAAACGAAAATAAAAGCTGGCAATTGGTAATCAATTATGAACATGCGTTATTGCGTTAAATAATAGATGTATTTTTCCCTTTACAGAGAGATTTGGCACACACGTATATTGACCTGGAGAACAAAAGAGCAACACTTATTTTCTTGCTCTACAACCTAGGATTTTGCCAAGTAATAAAGCATTCTAAATCCAAGTATCTCTCTCTTGTTTATACCCACACGACACAACAATTTCTAAATCCAATTTAATTATTCTGGTTTATTCATGTTACTTCTCAAATGGATTTCAGTTAATAGTTTTATGTTCACATTTATGGCGATACTGAAACATAACGTCCTTGTTTTAATTTTTGTCGTTTAAGTTCTTGGTAGAGATGTCAGCTTGGTTAGTTTTAATTGATTACAATTCCCTCATTCACCTTAACAAAGAGAACACTAATTTTCTAATGTGAGGAAACAAACCACACTGCTCAAGTAAACTTCAAAGTGAGCATGACAATAACACTTTAGATCATGAGCAACATATTTTAGACTGTATTGAAAATAAAACAATAGAGTAAGTTTCAGAGGTCAAGAGACATGTGTGACTAACACAAATATTACTCTTGACTGGTAAGACTGAGTTGGAAATGGACACCTCTAACTATGATATTCTATATGCAACTATAATGTGCAAAATCACCTGAATTTGCAACTTAATTTTAATTTTCATAACAATAAATACATCTTAAAATATCAGTCAAGCCACAAGCTAAAACAATTGAACTGAAGCCAAGCCAAGCTCATCCGCCAGCTTAAGCGCACAAGCTAGTTCACTTGGTAAACTTATTTTTGATTTTTCGATGCAGACTTTTCTACATGCTAAAATTGATTTTGACTCTATGTTTATGTTATGATGTCTATAAATTATGAAAACGTGTCTGACAAAGCTGAATGACTAATTTTGTACAAAGATATTTTCAATATTGGCGTCGCCATGTATTTGTAATGACGTAGGAAAAGCAAAGTGAATTCGTACAGCGATTATTCGCTTTCGATTTTATCGCTCATTCAAAAAAAAAAAAAGAAAAGAAAAGAAAAATGGAAAAAAAAGAAAGAAAACGCTCTCGGAGCCTTGCCTCAATGCCTGCATGGACCTTAGATAGTACTGCAAGGGGCATTTTCTTATTCGACGGGCTTGCTCAAGCATTGCGGAATCATTGTCTCCATAAGATTTCGAGAGTTGCTATTTTCTGGCAAGGTATAATTACTCATCGTATAGAAGAGAGAGAGAAATTTATTGATGACATTAGTTTACATAGATACCTGCTGCCGCTGCCTGTTCGTAATTATACCGTTTTAAATAATTCACTGTATTATTGTTCCATATCATTAAATGTTTTGCTTGATTCTGAGAGTGTTATATATGTTTAGGATCCGAAATTTCCTAGAAGAAGAAAATGTTATCAGTTTTGGAAAAATAGTTTACATCAAATGCCACAGCATGAAATTTAATTAATTTTTGTATTAACATGGGTTTTCTAAATTGTAACTATGCAGGGATCTTAAAAGTCCGCCTTGTAATTTGTAACTGAATTTCAGCTCAAAACATGAAGTATATTTTCCAGATGCGGCAGAATACTAAACCACAGCTAAAAGCGTGCAGCATAAAAAGGCAGACACATCTAAGAAAAATCATACCAATACGGGAAAGAGCCGCCAACGGGTCATAACATTCTGTACGTTGAAACTTGAAAGACTCTCGCAATATGAAGAAATATTTTCATCAGCTTCAAGTTGCAAAGGATTCTCCACCACAGTAGAGGTCTATTGCAAAATGACAACTCTGTAAGAAAATTACGGATCAGCACTGACAGAGAGAGGGAACAAAGTGTAGCTTGTTTTTATTGCCCGTCAGGTGCTGCCAGAATTGTAGGGCGACAGATAATTCCCATGCTTTACTTTAAAGTTCTGGTACGAATTTTATGTCTGTTCTTTTTTCTCATCTCTTTGACTTTTGACCCAGAACCCTCAGATATGAAATTTATTTTATAGAATTTTTCTTATCGTATCTACTTTAGTCAGATTACTATATTTTTTCCTTGAGTATCAACGCAATTAAATTAGTTAAATTAGTAGTAGTTCACTAAATTAGTTCAGTGAATTTGTTCACCAGTTAAATTTGTTTAATTAAGAGCAGTTCACGAAATAGTTCACTAAACATTAGCACTAGTGGCGTCATCTTTTCTGTCATTCTTCCGTTAAAAGAACGACTAGAGACAGTTGCCACCTTACCAGTCACCAGGACTGACTGGTCATGTGATTAATATTAATATTAATGGCTACAATGTGCTTTTGTTTTGGGAATTAGACCAATGAAATAATTACTTCTGGGTCATTTGGACTCATTACCATATCATTATCATAATTAATTAAACATGTCACTGGTAGTTAGCAGACCGAAGGTACTCAAAAGTAGCACCGACTGTTCCATTCAAAATAGAAAGATAAACACGTCTAGGTGATAAAAGCAACAAAAAATTTATTGTTATGAATGAAATAATATGATTGTCTAATCTACAGACTTGAAAATTCGTGTAAATTCAAAACATGTACTTTACTCTTTAGTGTCAAAGAAAAATATACAAGAACATAATAAAGGTACGAGGTATTGAATGTTCATTACACGGAATTCGTATCAGAAGTTTAACAGTAGCGCATCAAAGGCACAGCGTGAAATTCTCTCCTTCTCTCCTTTGTTCTCTTCGTATCCAAAATGATACGATTTTTGTGTAATGATTTCGTCACGTCTATATTCTCTGTCATTCGGTATCACATGGCTCGCTCGGTTGCAACCAATAGAAATTGTATATATATTTATACGCAGTACACGGAATTTGTATCAAAAGTTGAACAATAGCACATCAAAAGCACAGCGTGAAATTCTTTCGTTCTCTGCTTTGTTCTCTTCGTTTCCAAAATGACACGATTTCTGTGTACTTGCTTCTATTTGGAATATTTCACCTCCAGATTTAGTTGGTAGAAATTAAGACAGATGTCAATTTGTTTTGGTGTGCTACAAAACTTGGGTCACAGAATAAACAGCACACACAACAGTATACAATAGGTAATCAAATTGTAATAATTGTGATATGAACTGGGATATTACACAATACAAGTCAACAGTCTTACCCAGTCAATTGTCATGTCATAGGGCCATGGTCATAAGTGCCCAGTCATTCCTAGCACAATGTTTATATTTTGGTTCAGGGTCAGTTCATTGAAATTAATTAATCACTAAGAGCATGTGTCAGCACTTCCTAGGAGGCACGGCAAAATAGAAGGCAGTATCAATATGGTTCCTGTGTCAGTCTAAAACGTCTTGTGAGATGTTGCTCGAGGCTCGTTTCCTTGGGATTCATTATCAACACCAAATAACGCACATATCATAACTACACTGCGGCCAGCAGGTGGGGCATAGAGTCTTTTTAACCTTCCTATTCGTGGTTTATTCAAATTCACCATGCAATACAATGATACATTTTGATAACCGTTGTCATTATGCTAAGAAAAATCTTTACCGGTAAATAAATAAACAAAACTACAAAATGGTATCGTTCTTAGGTGTCATTGGAAACACTTTAAAGAAGCTGTACTGCTAGGCAGAAAAATTTACTGCAGTGTGACTAATGCTTCTGGACTCACTGTTTGAAACAGTGCTTTTGGTATTGTCAGACCTGTTTCCATCACAATTTTCCAAACTATTTTCCGACAAAGTTAGAGGTTTAAAACATGGGAATGTCGAATAAAATTTCATTCTGAATGTTTTAATAAATATAATGTATATAATGAAGTTAATTGAATGATTTACAAAAAAATCGTATCAATTGTGTACATAAGGGCGTATGAGGGAGAGCTCTCAAAAGGCCCTGTGTTCTAGTTCCAATACGGTTTTTTTGTAATACTGTGATAGCCCTTCCACCCGCAGTCGGCCTTTCCCTCCAAGGTTTTCAGTCAGCCCCTGAAATTCTTATCAATTTGGAAACCTACAGAACAAAAACAAAAACCACAAAACATGCAGTTATAAAATTCTATCGGAAATTTGATGGAACTATCTAATGTCCACATTATTGCTGACATCTGACCTGGATTTCAATACACATAGAAATGAAAACATTTTCTGAGGTTGAAATGGCCATTTACAAGTTGTAACATCTCTCAAATTTTATTTTTTAATTAATTAGCAAACAAAATTTAGATTTGAAATAAATAGTACATTAGATTCCCACTTTTATTAAAGTTGTAAGAAATTTGTACAAGATGCACTTATTGCTTCTATTCATGCTCCTTGCTTTGTTAATGATATGCTTCAAATCACCAAAAAATGATTAGTTAAAGATGAAATTTGACTAGAAATAATGTGGATTTGGCATGCACATGGTCATTTGAAGTTTGAATCAATATTAAAACATTGATATATAGTCTAAGGTGAAAGATTAGGAGAGGGTCGCATGTACAATGAATTTCATAAATTAATATTAGGTATAAAAATACTTTACATCATATACATTTCCATATTATTGCACTCAGCAAGGGCAGATCTAGGGGGCGCGGGAGGCGCGTGCCCCCCCCGTACGGTCCAAAATTTCTTCAATTTCATGCAGTTTTTTGGGATTTTTGTGCAAAAATTAGGTTGGCGCCCCCCCCCCTACGAGAAATCCTGGATACACCACTGCTCAGAACAATTGGTATCAAAAATTAATTCAAGATGTCCAATACATCTCCTTTTCCAACCAATAATGAACCAGAAGTATTGTTTGTTGTATCTTGAGTTTCAAAAATAAATATCTTCTTTCACCTTTAATTTCAATACACTGAGTCTGAATCAGTCTAATTGACATCTTACACAATGCTGTCTCAAAGGTTAAATGAGTTTGAGGGCTGATTTAGTTGAAGGACATAAGTCTTTTGACCTGAACTTGTTTATGTCCAGTTAGCAACCCCTGGCTCTATCTGTGATTTGTAGGAGGAAAATCCCATCAATAGAAACTTGGTTGAAACTTGAAAACCCTGAGTCAAGTGTAATAGAAATTTCAACCTATGCACCAAGAATGATACGTAATGAATATTTTTCCGTTTTTGCTAATTATAAAATCAGTACACGGAATTCGTTTCAGAAGTTTAACACGGCACCTTATGGGAGCTCCCTTATGTACACAATTGATTCCAATTCTGTGTAATAAATGAACCTTGCATCACAGCACTTAGTTTTTTGTTTCTTGTTGGCCAGAGAAGGTAGGCTCTATGAGATTCCAACATGACGTGATATTTTTATCACATCGTAGAAATCCATAGTAACAATCCCAAAAATTCTAGGGTTCTAACTGTAGTAAAGACATTTACAATTTGTTGTTGTTGTTGTTGATATTTTACTTATGTTTACCAAACTATAAAAGAACTAAATTATTTAAGTCAAAATTGCATAGCATACAGTTCGGTCCTTGCTTCTTGTTCAACTGTCTCATAGTGCCACCATTTAATCGAATTGAACTGTAGTTTCTTTTTTGAACTAAAATTTATTTTTCTTCAAAAGTGTATGTATCTGTGTTTGATCTTGGAACATCTGCCTTGTCAGGTCAAATAAAAAAATCAGTTAATTATTTTATATTAGTATTAAAAGTGATACTTATTTTCTTCAAAACAAAAAATAACAAAACAAGTTAAGGTTGGGATGTGTGGGGAGCGAACCCAGGCCTATGGCTTGGAAGCCATGCATGCTACCTACTGAACTAATTTGCCTTGTGCCAGGTGTGAAACTTTAACAGTACACGGAATTTGTATCAGTTTCGAAACGTCTAGAACTAGAGAGGACAGGAATTTCACGCTGTTCTTTTGGTGCGCCATTGTTCCCAAACTGATACAAATTCCGTGTACTGTTGATCACATTGCTTTGCAAATGTGATGTGTGTTAGATTGTCTCACGGTAAGTTAAGATCCCTGCCAGCATTAAATAAATAGCTTGGTGGTATAGATCTGGCCTCACAGGGGAGATAACCCAAATACAGATTCATACACTTGTTTATTTTTATTTTAAATTAATACTTTAGTTGAGAAATAGTACAACAGGCGACAGCTGGTGTAAATTACCAATGTTCTCATAAGAAAATTAATTCGTATTAATAGTGGCAAGATGCTCCAGCCTGCAAAACTGACAGTAACCATCAAACTAATAATCAAGATACAATAACAAAAATTCTTTTGTTTTAACATTCTTTTGTTACAGCGTTACGTTACGTTATTTGGCGCTTCGGCAATACTGACTCTCATTGATCAGTTACGTTCTGCCATTTAAACTCTCATTTCTATTTATTTTATGATAAGCATGTAACCCAAAAGTTAAGGTTTTATATTTTTCTTCAGGACTACGTTTCTTCAGAAATGTCCGTGTAACACCGTTGATTGAGTCGGGTTAGATGCATTTAATTTCGTATGGGAAACTTATTGTTTAACGGTGCATGTCATGCACCCTCAGGTTGCAGGCTGCAGGATGACAAATTCTAATGACGCAAGAGTCTTTATAATGCCGTCAGAAGTCTTATGGGCATACTGTTAAACTTGTGGACCAACTTGAACAAAAGAAGTAACTGCTGAAACATCAAAATACAAACTACAGACTTTACCAAGTGCAGCAAGTCAACTTCTTATTGATACAATTCAACAAGTCAATAGCAAAAGACTCAATGGCACGTTTGATTATGCATCATTGCAATTCAAATTGTATGTTAGGAAATTCGCCATTTTTGAAATTACAAGTGAAGTGTGTGATGATGTGTTGGACTTCCCATAGTAAGCTTATGGACAAAAGTTCACCGGATAAAAAAAAAATGACGGAGGCAGCACCTGACAGGCCATAAATCCAATGTACATTTTGTTTTCTGATGATTTGGAGGTCACCTGTTCGAGTTGCCCTTACACTATACAATATTTCTAAATGTTTTTACAAATGTTTAATAGATGTCGACATCTCCTAGCGAAATTTCCTAACTTACAATTTGTATTGCAATGAATAAAGATGAAAGACATAAAAAGTGAATTACTGGAATGCCTCTTATCTCGATCTTCTAGAAATTGGAACAAATGTGAGGGATATTTACGTTCTAATTTACACCAATGAAAATAAGATGGCTTTGTTTTTACAATTTTTAATATTATGTCAACGAGACTTCTGGTTGGCATTATAACTTTGCTAAAATCTCTAGCGCCATTACGACATTTACATCTGACACCCTGACCCTGCTTCTGCAATATGTTAAAGTCATTTGGCCATTCGGAAACATTATATCGTTCGTTGTTATCCTTTCATCACATTTCAAAATCTGAGTCCTTCATTGTCATAGATTCTGTCCACGTCCGTTTTGTCCGCTGTTAGTTCAATCGTGCTCAACGTTTTATCCGGAACGAATCCGTTCTGTTGCAGGTTGAATACGGATCCGGTTGAATACCTGCCAGTCCGGTTTTCTGGGAGAGCGGGACCCCATTCGGGCGTAGGAGAAGCTGCCTTCTTAATAACCTGTAGAGTGTACGAAACATTTGTTGTTGAATGAAGAATTATTTTTAAACTGGCTCAGATGACGTAAATTCAGCTGCTGAAGTGGATTTAATTTGGCGTCAATTGAATTCCATGCTGTATCAGACAAAAAAGCGCCTATTGTTCTCAAAATGATTTCCTCTGCTGATTTCTGGAACCTTTGTTAACTAAGTTACGAGTTTCCACATATATTGTGAGGTTCCTATGTTGAGCACTGTACTTCATTTTTGGACGACCTCCGCACATTTTGTTGAGCAGATATAATGTGCCTATGTCTAGAATACTGGCACAGCATGCATGAAGTTTATTGTTACTCAATGATTTGTTGAGATGGCACATCGTAAGACTGTACTGTTCAAAAACGACAGAGGGTGACATTCATGTTATTTTGGAACAATAGTGAGTTAAAAGCACAGTGTGGAATTCCTTCGTTCTCTTTTTTGTTCCCTTCTTTTCCAACATGATAGGAATTTCAGGAGCTGATAGAAATGTTATGCTATGTCGCCTCTGTTCATGACCGTTTTAATCACTTAAGGTGTTTGGTGTGATCAGAGGATGACATTCCTATCTGTTTTGAAACAATAGAAAACAAAGAGCACAGCATGGGGTTCTGTTGCCTTCTCTTTTGTTCTGTATCTTCTGATAGGAATTTAGGAGCTGAAATTTTATCTTCGGTTAACCAAAGCTAAGGGCAACGAAAATGAAATAATTAATATTTTTCAAGTAGACAAACAAACATACCACCCAGCCTCCGAATCTGAGCCATTGCACCACCCAGCCAATAGGTATCCATGCTACAACACCTGCTACCATCAACCAACCTGCAAAATATTACAAAGTACGCACTATCTATTTGTAACTTATAATTAACAAAGATGAGCTGGAATCAAGCAGATCATGCATCAAAAGTTAAGCGCCCCGCAACAATTGAATTAAGTAGGCGTAGCATGAAATTCAGTTGTTGTGGGACGCTAAACTTTCAATAGTAGTTTCATGATCTGATAAGTGAAAGTAATGATGCACATTTTAAAATTCTTCTTCATGTTCATGATGGGTGCTGCCTCCATCAATTTTTTTAACCGATGAACTTTTGTCCATAAGCTTACTTTAGAAAGTCCAACATATTATCACACACTTCATTTGTAAGAGCAGAAATGACGTATTTCCTAACATACACTTTGAATTGCAATGAAAACTTGAAGATAGCTAAATGTTCTAAATATTATTTATTTTGTTGATTATTGTATTCGGTAACGAATTGGCGAAAGAAAAATTTGAGAAGTGAAATCTTACCAAGTCCTTCCGCCCATCCAGGGAAATGGTATGTATCATTAAACAGTGTGAGTGGTTCGTATTCAACAGCTCTGAAGGCCACGATTCCCTGAAATTGTATGAATTGCATAAATTAACCATTATCAAGTTTTTTATACAATATTTCTTTTCCAGATTTTTGCATAAAAAATCACACATGTGTGAAAGCATATGTGCAAAAAAGGGATAGTACGAGTCTTTTAGCCCCTTTTTGTTCTTGAAATACCCGGCAGTTTGGTAACAATTGAGAAATTTCTGTTTATGTACATAACAAGATCGGATCCACCCTTTGAATTGACCAAATCAGTAAGCAAGATAAACTGTAACTATACTTACTATAATAAGACCAGGTGTTATAACCAGCCACGTTGCTTTGAAGTAAATATTTGGTTTCCTACCGAGCATCATGAAAATATCTTCAGAAAATTTGTTGAGTCCTAAAACACAAAAGGTTTAAATGTTGAAGATTAAGTACAAAATAATTTGTTTCCTTAAAATAAACATTTTTGTCCGTATATAACTGTATTTTCGATTATCTTAGTGGCTTAATTACAAAGCATGAAATTTTCATCAGTTTTGGAACAATACCGTATCATAAGTAAAAGGTGGAATTATTTTGTTATTTTCTATATAATTTCATGTTGATTGGAATTTCATGGTTTGGTGCACCAATCGTTAAGCGATCATTGCATCGGTTAGCACTTAGATGAATGACTGTACAGTAGAAGGTGACCATATAAGGAAAATTGAGCATGCCAGGAATCAAAACAGGAGTACCATTGGCTCCAAAATAGTTGTGTGCTAGTCGCCAAAGATTATCCCAACAATTGCTACCAAAACATTTTGGATGAAGTAAATGAATGAAAGACTTGTACCATAAACCCATATGACAGCGATGAGCTCAAACAACCCCGTGAACAACCTGGGGAACCCTCCTGCGTACGAATCAGCTACACTGAACAAGTAGAAGCCGCCCTGAAACAATGCAAACATGGAACTTAGAGCAGAATGCTGTTTTGTCCTTGTTTTTTATTGAATTGAAATGACATGGGATTGCAGTTTGAAGAAAAAAATCATTCTTAAAAATAGAGAGAGTTTAAGCGACGGGTTACGTGTTCCCTGTTGTTTTCTTTGAAAGCCGATAATTTTGCAGAAATCAGAGGGTGAAATGTCTGTTTACGGCTCTTCATTTGAGAATAATAGGCTCTTTTGTTTGGGTCAAAGGTAGAGCATGAAATTCTATTGTTGCAAAATTAAATTATTTCAGGAGCTGCACACTTCAACTGTAACTCACGTTCTGTCAAATCAGGAACCATGTAACCTGCTGCTAAAGCTGGTATATTGTTCTTTCTGGGTCATTCAAGTCATACCTGGGTCACCATGGGTAACGTTAGAAGGAAAAAGACGGTACATCCCACGGCTCTGAAGATGATCTGATACCTCGTGTTGGTCCTTAGAATCGGGAATTGATCCATAAAGACAACAAAGACGGCTTCAACCATAGAAAACTGAAATGATATCATAATTAGTACATAGTTTGATCTGGAATAACACATGATTTCTATATCCAAACGCTTAGGATTCAAGAATATATTCATCAAGACAACTATCAGCCCCATTTTGTTGCTTTGTCAGACTGAGTATCAGATCATGAAATTACCATCAAAAGTTAAGAGTTCTGCAACAATTGAATTGAATGAGCTCAGCATGAAATTCAATTAAGGCGGGCGCAAAACATTTAACAGTGATTTCATAATCTGATTACAAACCTTTGAGTTGTAAATGAAGTATTACATAAAAACGGTATCAATTTGGTACATAAGGGTATCCAAGGGAGCTCCAATAAGGTACCGTGTTAAAGTTCTGATACGATTTCCTTTTACTGGATGTTTCTGGGATGATCCTGGTGTCACGAAGACTACTTTCCGAGATATGCCATAACTTAATTTTAAATTTTACTATTCCGTTAGACTCACAACAGATGTTATATTGGTAAATGGTAGGCACCGAATAAGCAACAGCTTCTCAAATACAACTTACGTGTGAACTAAATCCCAGTGTTAACATCATAAAGAAGAAAAGTATTGACCACAGGGGAGCGACCGGCATCTGTGTGATTCCTTCCGGATACACCACGAAAACCAAACCGGGACCTGCAGCAAAAAATTGCAGGGGAAAATTACTCATTAGATGTCAAACGTTAAGTACGAGAGAAAGTTTTTGTTGAATGAACAAACAAATTGTATGCTGTGCTATTGTCACGATGGGCATAGTGGAAATCCATAGTGTCAAAATTGATACTTTTATCACCGTGTGTTCATAACAGGCAGATAATGAATTTTTTTTATCAATTTTTATCAAGTTCCACGCAGTCGGCTCAATAGCCCAGCACGAAATTTAATTGTTGCAATATGGCACGAAGTGCAGCGTTTATTTATTGCTCGTCAGGTGCTGCCACAATTGTGGGTGGCAGAAAACTCCTATGCTTTACCATTCCAGTTCGGCACACTATCACATAATTTTAGCTCTAGAATCGCGCTTTGTATGTCATACTATGAATACCTTACTGCTGGACATCAAGAATTCGATAGTAATTTCATGATCTGAAGCATTAATCTACTGACCGCTTTGCGCCACATCTTCCACGTCAACCCCTTTAGCCCGAGCCATGAATCCCAGCACGCTGAAGATCGCAAATCCCGCGTAGAACGATGTACCACAGTTGATCAGTGGAATCAAAATCGAATCTCTGCAAAGAACAATGATAGATGGTAGAGCTAATTCGTTGTTCACCAGATCTGACAGATTTAGTAGACTTGGTCAATTTACTAATTTTAGTAAAATTTGAAAAAATATATATATTTCCCAAAATACTGTGTATTACAAATAAACAAAATACGCTACTAGGAAAAACATCTAGTCTCACACTGTTTTAATCAGAATTATCTGACACATTTTACTGTCCGTCAAAATCATCACTCATCTGTTATTCACGACATTGGTACCTTTTGGTCTCGCCAGTTTACGAAGTCACTCAATGCACAAAAATCGTATTATTTTTGAAACGACGAGAACAAAGGAGAGAACGAAAGAATTTCACGCTGTGTTTTTGGTGCGCTATTGTTAAACTTCTGATACGAATTCCGGGTACTGCATGTTTGTATTTAAATACCACTAATATACTGGCAGATCCAGGATTTCTCCTACCGATGGGGGTACTTTTAACCCGTTGGGGAGGGCACGCAGCTCTGGCCTCCCCATCGCTGGAATTGACTGAGGTGAGATAATTATTGAACTATTGCAGATGAAAATGAGGGAGTACCCTACCGAAACGTATTGTTTTTGAACCTGTTGTAACTCGCCATAGATATCAATCCGCCTGAGCACGTACTGAGTGAATAGAAGATCTGCGAAGCTGCATCACTCCAAACCTGTGTGTTATTGGTGAAGAACCTCCATTATAAACTAATAGAAAGATTCCCAGGAGGTACCGTGTTAAAGTTCTGATATAATTTTGTGTATTGTAATTGGTAAAATAAAACTTTTTTCAGGAAGTTCAAGAATTACTCAATGAAAAATGAAAGGGTGTGGTTTCATACGGTGCCAAAATGAACTTCAATTGCTTTCAGGTCGTGGAGATCACGGTTTTTACCTTTTAGACTACAATACACTAATATTTCTTTAATTGGTATTGACGTCATTGTTCTCTTCTTGTGCAGCAGGATTTTGATATGTACTCCACTTGATGGGTTTGTATTACCTAAACATATGTATACTAGACAAAACCCCTTGGTGACTCAGAGTGATTCCCTTCATGCCCTTGAATGTCCTTGGCAGCATGGACATGCGTATTGTAGTTGAACTATTAAATGGTAGATTTGATGATTTGCTGAAGTGTTTGGTTTAATTTTCTAAAATTGATTTTACCAGTGACACTCACGGTAGAATCTGCAAGCCTGTCAAAGTCCGGGGTTAGATAATAATCAATGCCTAGTGAAGCTCCCTCTAGTGTTACTCCTCTCACAACCATGACGGTCATCATAATGTACGGAAACGTGGATGTGAAATACACAACCTGAAAAGAATACAATCGCCTCTAAGACTTCCTAGAAAGCACACACTTTGAAGGAGAATGATGAAATAGCAGAACACGCATAGTTCAGTACAACAAACAGAATCATATCCCTTAATTTTAATTTAAGATTTTGTCTAATTGAAACTGCATTTTTGACTTGTCGATCTGACAGCTTGAACGAAGCCCCATTAAACTTTTGCATTCATACCAATGAATTTGCCCACCACAAAGTTTCTTGATCGAGCGGCTAGCATAATTGAAGAGAAAAATGTATAATATCTTACTTTTCCAAGAGTAGAAATTCCCTTGATGAGCACAAGAAAGTTAACTAGCCAGCAGAGCAGACAGCACAGGGCGAGCTGCCACACTACCCCTCCCATGTCATCTATACCGTCAGACAACTCCAGCACTTCATTACTGAAAAATAAACATGTGTATAAAATTTACATGTCTTACAATTACATGTGTAACAAGTCCAACTATGTGCTCTTATACGTAAAGTCTTAAATTTCCAGGATTGCAAAACGTATCCTAATTGCTTATCCTTCTTTTTGATAACGGTTGCCCTGAATTTATTTTCCTAATTGTCTATCGAATGAAATTCGATAAGACTATGTGGTCGTCCACCTGAAAAACTAGCCATCCAGTCATCCCACTT
>JBCAUI010266300.1:0-13056 GCA_038406195.1 Haplosyllis anthogorgicola
GACGGAAGACTTCGCTTGGTTATTCGGCGGGAAAGAGGGCAGGTTGTTACGCTAATAAAAGTCACTGCTAGACACTTATGACCAAATTTGGTCGTATGACTCAAGTGGCCTTCCAATATAATTGCCATTCAAGACAAGTAAATTGTAAATGCACTCAAAACATCGCTATCGCTGCTACACCTCCATGTCGCGATTTATATCCGGTATTGACTTATCGCTTTCTTAAAAAGTAATTCTAAAAAGAAATGATTTTTTCCATACAATTATGTAATGTGTCAGCAGAAGTCTTTTGTCTATTAAGTCGTGTAACTTTTCAGAGAAATGTTTACATATGTACATGTCAACTTGCTGACAAAGTTGTATCCTGTAAAGTACTACATTCATTGATCATATCGAAAATGGACGTACATGTATTTGAATTCTCTGTAATATGAAAATCCCAGAAAGTTGATAAATGTGCCAATTGAAATGTTTGAAATTATAGGCTGGCCTTCGAGACAAAATTACAATAGACATTAACTGACACACTGCACCTATTGAAATATTTTACGTATCTATGAAATGAAAATAAAATAACTAAATAACAGTTGTATTGTCTGTTTGTAGCTGGTGGTGTTGGGAAGAGTGCGCTAACAATACAGCTGATACAAAATCAGTAAGTATTTTAGTCTGTTTTTTACATGTACAAAATGTCGCCCACCTGTGTAAAAGAGCTTTGATAAAGTTTCATCAAAACCCACTCACGTAAAGTTGCAATTTTAAAATGTCATTCCAAATCTATTTTTGTTCTCCTAGTGTTTTTGTGTAAAAGATACACGCTGGGGGAGCGCTCTGATGTGCAAAACTGTGCACTGAAAATAAAATGTGTACGATTCCATGAGAGTTTAGTGAAAGAAGTAGAATGTTGGCATAGATTTCTTATTTAACGACCCACCGGGAACACATTTCTTTGTCGGCCTTCCAAAATTAAATTGATTTTGGTGGACATTCTTAAAGACAAGTGGTCTAGGAAGGTCAGTTTAAACCAAATTTTATGTGATATTTCTGAAGTTGCTATTGGCACTTGGTGGCACAATAAGGAATAGGGTTAAATAATACATGTACCGTATTCCCTCTAACAATAAATACTAATACTATAACTATAAAACTATATAATAACCACTTTGATTGTTGCAAACATCAAAGGTGCATTTTAGAACTGATGCAACCTGATATACAGTGAATCTGTCTAAAAACCTGTATATTTTACGACCACTGAGTATTACGACCACCTGTTTTTTGTGGCCATATGTCCATAAAATTTGTCCCAAAGTAAATGAAGGATTTTAGTGTAATGGAGGCTAACTATAATCTTCCCATCAGTGAAAATGACACACAAGATCATACAAAATTTTATTACTTTAGTTTTAAAAAAGAGGGGGTGCTATAATTGAGGGAATACCATAAATAAAACAAATTTTGAAATACATGTAATGTGTGAATTTAGAAAAATGAAAAATGTGAAACTTAGCATGAGTATGCCTCTAATAAAATCATACAATATCTTCCTTTTACTTTTTTTCAGCTTTGTGGAAGAATATGACCCAACCATAGGTAAGAATATAATTTTATTTTTAGGAAGTTATTTTATCAAGGTACAAAACAAGCCCTTCGGGAACCCAGATGATCCCCCTTTGACCCGCTATTCCCAGCGCTTCAAATGTTAACGTCAAATCAGTGACGCAAATTGGGAATTCACATGACGGCCCAACTTGATGTGAAAAAACGAGGAGTCTGGCCTTTGTAATAAGATAAAAAAATATGATGCAGGATACACGTGCAGTATTTAAGATATTGTTTAGGTGGTTGTTGTTTTTAGCTTCATATCATATGTCAAAATAAGATTAAAAAAATATGGTGATACATGTACACTTGTACAGTCTATCACCTGTACTTTCCATTCACAGATAAAGTATATTTGGCATTGGACACAAAGCTTGGTGTTCTTTACACTAAAACATACCAGTAAAGTAAATAAATAATTCCTGTATACTTTGTCCAGGTAGTAGTTTACAGTCCATAGTGCTTTATTGATTTTTTGCCAACCTTTTCTTTTCCTGTTAACACGCGGTGCAAGTATTCGAGCTGGTCTTGGTTCCATTGTTTGCGTTTAGATTTTCACAAGCAATAATGTAACACAGTCGCAAAATTATTTTAGAAACTCGTAGTCTACAGCATTTTAAATTTCATATCGAAAAGGCCCCTAGTATAACAACATCCTATTCGCAGATCATATTTAGTAAAATATTAATACAAAAATTCGATTTCAGGTAGGAAGGATGAGCCACGGAAGTTGACCCGAAAATATTAAGTGTTGCCGATACTTTGAAAATCGGGGGACAAAATGTTCCCAATATCCAATTTCTGGGGGACATTTCAGTGCAATGGGGGTCACTATGTTTAAGTGATAGGTCCACAACTGAAAATGATCATCCTATGTCCCATCATTTTGACAGCTATGAAAATTAACACTGGGCCATGACTATATCTATGAGGTTAAATGTACAGTTGTGGATCAAGAAAAATTTCTGTAAAGAAAACACTTTTAGAATTATGTATTTATTGTACACCACATCACTGTTCAAGATTACGAGACACAAAAGCCAAAATTTGGGGGTCACTTGTGACCCCTTACCCAATTTTTGGGGGACATTTCCTCAATTCAGTGCGGGAATCCCGCATGCCCGTGCTGTAGCAACAACACTGAGTATTGATATGCAATAAATTACATTAAAACCTGTCTTGAGTGGCACCCCCAATTGTTACGATGAGAATACCATAAAAGGCAGGTATGCCGCCCAAGACAGGTTAAACGAACATGAATATTAAGAGTTCCAACGATGAGACTTCCACAAAAGGCGAAGTGACGCCCAAGACAAGTACCGCTCAAGACACGCTCGACTGTATTTAAGTGCATTATTAATGCCTGATATTAAGTTACAAAGTGTTGTGTTCGATCTAGGAATGGAACTTTAATAATGCAAACATCCTGCCTGTCGTAACCGTTCGTTACACCTGAATCATCGCTTAATAACAGGACATCCCGTGTGCAGTAAAAACACTCCTTCTGAAATATGATCCAGTACCCCATCTTTGCCACTTGCAGTAAAATAGTCGCGAGTGGAGTATTGCAAAGAAGACTTCTTTTCTGCGTGTATTTATTTGTCATATCAAAAGACTCATGGACACGCAAAAAGATAAAAGGTCCTTAGTTACAATATTATTTATCATGTTTTCTTCATTAGGCGTTATTAAGAAGCCATGGCCACGGCCATTTTATGAAAATGTTTAATTTGTTGTCACAATTTTAGTACAGTGGAACTGCCTTTGAAAGACCTTCTTTTGCAAGACCAACCTCTCTTTGCACGACCATCAGACTTTAGATGTAACATGTTAAATTACACAGCAAAGAACCCTCCTTTGCAAGAACGGCATCCCATTGAGGACAACTTTTCTTTCCAAAATTGGGTCTACTGTACAGTGGAACATGGGTCTACTGTACAGTGGAACATGGTGTTTTACGTCAGCATAAGGGACCGAGGTTCACAGTAGTACTGGACCTTCTCCTCTCCCCCACCCCACAACTAACCCGTTAAACAGAGCTTTCAGGTAAAACACAGCTTTCACTGTAGGAGCTATGCCAAAGTTGTGCTCAAATATTTTTTCTTACAAGAAAGCACAGGTTAGTGTAACAGTTGTCGTGAGCATGCATACACATTTCAGTTATTTTATTTCTTCTTTCAGAGGATTCGTACAGAAAACAAGTGGTAATAGATGGAGAAACGTGCTTGCTAGACATCCTAGATACTGCTGGTCAAGAGGAGTACAGGTTAGTATTTTCCAACAAGTAACGAGTAGTTTTATGTTTTCTTTTGTCATTGTCACAAGACAAAGCAATTTTGATCGGTAGATCGACGATTATCTAAATGACAATACATGTATTTTTATTCTTCCAGTGCGATGAGGGATCAGTACATGAGAACTGGTGAAGGATTTCTCTGCGTGTTTGCAGTAAATAACACTAAGTCATTCGAAGATATTAATCAGTATCGAGAACAAATAAAAAGGGTCAAAGATGCCGACGAAGTTCCAATGGTTTGTAAGTATCCTTTTTGGGTGAATTATACCTGTTCCTTGTATCCACAATTAGCGATTCATTTAACACCAAGATGAAGTGATAACAAATGAAACTAGAAACTAACAAACAGAACCTTCTGCGGAAAGTAAAGTTTCCGTTATTTCTATTTATTTTCGACTTTGATGGAGAATAAACATTCCTGGTTGCAAAAACTGGGGACAGAATTGCTCTTGTTCAAACTTTGCGAACATTTTTATTTAAAATATAAATCTCACAATTCTATTGTCTTTAGTGGTTGGCAATAAAGTTGACCTGCCGACGCGCACAGTGGAGACGAAGCAGGCGAGATCACTAAGTGACTCCTACAACATTCCCTACATTGAGACTTCAGCCAAAACTCGACAGGGTGTGGACGATGCATTCTACACATTAGTTAGAGAAATTAGGAAATACGTATGTATTCAATATGTATTAATGCAACACATTAATCCAGGACCTCTTGTCCCGTGGAAAATATAAATTATGTAAGCACAATAAGGACTTCTTTATGTGATTTGTTGATTATTTAAGTTGCATGTTACAGTGTGCAGTGTTTTTATGCGTTTAACTTTCTTTAAGGTACTTGTTTATCTACTTGCAGAAAGACAAGAAAGGAAAAGATAAGCGACAGAAGCCTAGAAAAAGGAAATGCAGTATTTTATGAATACAAAATGACAATTATTATATCTTATAAAAGGGGAAAATTATTTTTACCTTAAAAGTAAAATTCCCAGTCGTGTAAAGCAATCTGGATTGTTTTAGTATACTGCTTAGATTAATTTGGGAATTAATAATTTGACATTATTTTGAAATTGCTTATATTTACAGTCAGCTTTGGGTAGCTAAACTTTCTATGAGATAATTTGATAACTAGTCTTAAATTTTAGGTTTCATTTTCCGATTTTATTATTTGCTTGCAAATGTGTATTTTTCATATGTTACATATAACACAATAAGTAAAACATGCATTACTTGAAGAAAGGGATAAAATGTCTCCTGAAAACTCATAACTCAAAAACTCATAAAGCTGACAAGTTGTATGCCACAGAAGAGACTCAAATAGACTTTGTATACTTTTGTACTCATTATATTTATAATCAATAGACCTCACAAAGCACAGTGAGATGAATCATGTTATCGGTGCATTTGTATAGGAAACCTTTAGTCAGAAAATAAGGGTCTGTAGTTATTAGTCTTGTATTGTATTAACTCTTTTTATGCAATTTTAAACTTACTCAAAGGTGTAGTAAGAAGTTGCTTGTTTTGTTTAAGGCAAAAAGATGTAAATAGGATATGCCAAAATTTGTTAAGAACTTGTGTCATGTACTATGAAAACTTGTTTTAACATCCAATCAAAAAGTGTATGATAACTTTAACGGTTTTTTACTTGTTATGTGTATAGTGGTTGTAAAGTCTTCCTCTTTGCTTTTCGGTTAACCTGTTTGCAGTTAGATCTACACTAGGCAATCATACTGGAAAACATACTCTGCAACTCCAAAAGTGCATGTTATTGATAAGCCTACGATAATATTAGGTTAGAAGCAAGTCTTCCCTTTGATTGACGAGGCATTATGTTTATATTGCATATAGCATAACTAAGGAATGCTCATATACCCTTCAGTTGAACAGAGACTAATGTGTAATATACATGACAAAACAACAAACTGCTAAAGTGAAGTGTATGAGGCTGGTCCTATTTTCAAGTCTTAACTACATAGAATGATCAGGAATGATTAAAATTATGTGAAGCAATTAGCTTTCATTAATAGAGAAAGTGGTCGATTCTTTCTTTTGAAAAATATGTCCTTATTTTGTTAAATTAACTGCCAAGTTTACATTACGTTCACCATGAATTTAATTCTGTGGTATAACAGTACCACGTACACGTTGGTCTACCCTTGGAATGCAAATACATTGTTGTGATCTGTATTGTCTCTTTTCATTACACCACGACTTTGATACTGTGGTGCTGTAATTTGACATAAGTGTGTGTAAATAATAACTCTAATCTGTTATGATGTATGTTGAAGTAGCAATGTGTTTCCTAACGTTGTGTTTTATCAAGCAGTCTGGTTTCGTTTAAATTCGCAACATAGAAATATTATTGGTACATTTTTGTTTTCGTGAAAAATAATTATGTGTAAGAGACCTATCAGACCAGTCGCAGGGTCCTTAAATTATTTATGTAGCAAGCACAAAGGTATTTAATCTATGCAACTTCACTGAGACCGCCCCTAGGCTAAACCCGTTTTATTTATGTTATTTTTCATTTAAATGTACTGCATCATTAAAGCAACATTTTCAGTACTTGGGTAAGGTACAGGTAGATTTTAGTACGTGTAATAAATCAATTATCGCACTGTTAGGATACACATTGTTTAAAGAATTATTTTTATAGTGATTACAGCATACCATGTATAAATAAAATGGTTAACGCACTACGTTCAGAAATTGAAGATGGACAATTAAAATAAGATGATGGACTGTGAAATATATGGAAGATGCCGACATGTATTACATTCTGTAGATTTGTGATGTGTCATCGAAATGGACCCTAATAATTACATAAATATCAAAGTGATCCCATGTATGTGCATTCAGATAAGTGTCTGTACATTTCAGCGGAATGATAATATTGGCGTCAGAGAATATAAATTCTCGATGTGTGTGTATGTTTATTGCAAAGAAAGTGATAAAAATTGTTCTAAATAGTGTTTTGTTACATTTTTTCCAAAACAGTATTTTTCAATTCTTTGGTGTAAACGTTTTATACATTGATGTTAATAATAGTACACATACTTCAAGCATGTACCAGAATCGTGCAAACTCATTTGTTTGTAATTAATGACTTGTGGTCTTGTACTCTTATTATACTACACAACTGTAATAAATTTACCATGAACTTATGAACTGTTTTTCTTATTTAATGCTACAGAAGATGACATATGCTTAATTTGCATTATCAGAATTTTTATTAAGAATTTTGTTTCCTGTAGATGAAGAATAGTTGTGATCTGTAGGAAATGAAATTCGAAAAGCAGTACAACTATAATGCGTCATGTCACAGATTATACGATGGACAAGGGAAACATTGAATTTTTCCCAAGCCGGGTGAGCTCAGGTCGTCATGGACCTATTCATGATTGATGATAGTGGCGTACTATTGTTGAAGTTTTTAGTGGAAAGTTTAAAGAAAAATAACCGATTAATAATCAACAAGTGTAAAATGTAATGTAATTTTTCTTTACATTAGGGTTCCAAACTGACAGATTGCTACATCTTCTACACCTTTATTGTTGTGAAACCGGTAGTTGTAAACAATTTCATTGTTTACCTTTTAAAATATGAGGCATCCAAATCTCTAATCTGATACAACTCATGTAAGTGATCAAACTATGTAAATCACCATAACAATGATGTTAATGAATCTGGATCTCAACTTGCAGCATCAGGTAATGCAATCTGCCCATTGATCCACCCACCAAATTAAGTCAGTTGCTCCATGCTTGTGCTATTGAACACACCTATTCTTATTCTGGATAAATCCTTTTGGATTACCCAAGAAGGAAAAGTGAGTAAGGTCTCAAGATGTTGAGACTGGATCTTGCAATCAGGTGACTGTGGTGTAGTCCAGATGTGGAGCAGGCAGAACCTGATGCCCAGGGCAAGCAAGACCCCAGTGCTACCTGAGGGTGATAGAGAAGGATCCAGATTCACTGCTGATTCTAATTGAATTGTTGTTTTCTGTATTGATTGGAAACTATATAGCTGCAAAGTCATTATCAATAAACCTACATCTTCTGTGGATAACCTGGTATTTTTCTTCGAATACACTACCTAATTAAAACTGTGTCAATGCAAAGTGCAATACTAGGGATCTAGTGATGAACTGGGATGCATGTACCACTATCACACTATCAATGATAGGTAAATTCTTTATTATCACACTCGATGCCAAATCCACAACGAGATACTATTTGGAATAAAACATAGCAGAAATGGTTTCACATGTCTGTTTTAAAATTTCCATGAAGCCACTATAAGATAATGACTCTTGTGAGCTACAAGCTGCTAATTTTCAGCTCAAGTTGTAATCGAGCTGAGCAATCAACTGGAGTTTCGAGTCAGCTTGAGTTGAATTGACATCCCTACCATGAACTATTTACTGTGCAAGAAACCAATATCAGTCTTCTGCCTGACAATATTTCTTGAGTATATATGATGTGAAACAAAGATAATCATTACGATAGGAAATCGACAAAATAAAATAAAACAATTGCAGATTTGATTATAATATTTACATATAAATAGAGTATATCATAATCAATAATTTCTACAATGGCCATTGTTCCCAAACTGATACAAAGTCCGTGTACTGAATTATACATTTAGTTTTCTAGAGCATCTATCAAATGCCGAGCGAGCCCTGAGCAGCTACTTCTTGACTGCTTGGTAGCGATAGTTTTTCAAATTTCTATCAGTTTAGAAACAATAGAATTCTATGCAGTGTTATTGATGTCGCAAAATCCTATCGAACCTTAAATTAGGGCAGGACGTCCGCGCTTGCTTATGAACTGAAGAGAAGAAAAAATTCTATCTGTTAATTTATATGCTTGCCAACTGTGCAACGAGGTAGTTGGAAGAAATCACGTTTTATAAGTCTGTGTCTCCAGTTTTAGCCTGGTGGAGAACAATGCATCTGGCAAACAACCCCCTCCACGTGTACACAGATAAATGTAGTCGGTTTTATTAGCATACTTTTAATACTGTGTGATGACAAATTACTCTCTATCTAGTTACAAGCTATTATTCTGTCCTGTTATCCTACATTTAGTGTGTATAAACACAACACCCCGGATATGAATCTAATTTTTAGTGGTAGTACTATAAACTTTATTTGAACATTGGTAGCGTACATGAGCCTTTGTAATATCGTTTCAGATTTTCCCTGAGTATACCTTAATAACCTAAAAATTTTAAAAACGACAAGAAGTTGTGCTTTGTTTTTAACAGGTAATTAGCAGGTGTTCTTATCTGTGCACAGTGCGGTGCTCTTCTCCGCACAGATGCACATTTATTGTTACACTCATTAGTACACAAAAATCAGAACCTTAACGCGGCATCTTATGGGAACTTTCTTATAGGCTATACCCTTATTTACATAACTTACACAATTTCTGTGTAATGGCGGGTGTAAACAGAGGCCGCATATTATTACACCAGTCCATAGTACTGCGATAATCGCAGCATGCACTTCAAAGGCATTCATTCCTTATGGCATTATAACGTTATGATGTTGTGTCTTCGGTCTTCGGCGTCAGAATTAATCACAATGGAGCAAACTGTCTCAATGTTTCCTGTGAGGGATCCATCAGCCCATCCTACTAATATTCAATCATATTTGCAGGCCTCTTGTTTGTGGCTCCCCTATTGTCTGCAACTTGATGTATGGAGTTCATGACCTTCACATCAAGTTTTGTTTTGTTTACATTTTCTTTCCACTTGGTTGATATGAAGCCATTCCTGTTCACTCTCATTCAGTCTCTACAATAGTTAATTACTACAGTTGCAATTTTGCTGTGCTATGTGTGAAGTGTGACAATAAGATAGACATATAAAGTCAGGTCAATTACGTAAACAAAGTCTATTGAAAGTTACACACAATTGTATGCTCAGAAGCTGCAGCTACTAAGTGATATCTCACCCAGTGTCCCCTAATACCTGCTCCCTCTTTCCATAAAGACAGAAAAAAACTTACTACCCATCGTCTAGAAGGGGCACAACCCTTTAATGTCAGTACTTTAGTCACTGAATTTAAATCGTACTGTTTACTTGCAAAGGATATTAAACTAAATACAATAAATATTGCATAGAACATTCTGAGTTCCATCGTGATTGGTTTGGAGAGAAGGCAAATATTTTATGGAAAATATTTTATGGAAAACTTGTATATTAGTATTATTAGTTTGGAAACGTTAGATTTATTTCCCTAACCAGTCCAGGGATCTTTTCATACAATAACACATTTTGTGTAACCATTTTATTTTACTTGATGAACAACCACCTTTCTCTGAATAAAGTAAAGAAGATTCGTTCTTTTTTCTTCACAATAAAAGAATTTATTGCTGTGATAGAAAATCAAATCTACATCAACACAAAAAAATGTGTGCAGTTAGTGAATCCTGAAAACTGTCGTCTTCCAGTAGTTTGAGACTCCCGTCTAATTGAAACTGAAAATAAAAGGACCATGAGTTATTAAACAGTTATAGATGGACAGCATTTACAAACACAGTTCATCTCATTCAGAATGTTTGGGGGCGAAAGAACTCTGCAGGTCCAAATAATATAGTGTGTAAATGAAAATTTAACAGACTGTTGACGGTTTGTTTCTTGTCCATGTCTTAGACAAACGTTCAGCGCTTTGTTGTCAGTGCGCAATAAACCGAGAAGCATAATTTTCAAAGTACACAGACTAACGTTTGCAAATTAGTTTGCAGCCCCTTTGAAAAGGAGAACAATGTGTATTGAAAGTGTATGTAAGAATCACAAACACTTTGCACAATGGATTTTGGACACAGACAATAAATGGTCTTCAATAATCGAGGTTTTTCCTAATTACGTTTCTGACAGATCTGACAGATCTGTCAGATTTGGTTGACATCGTAATTCAAACAAGGTAGGTCATGTGATGATTGTAATCTAATACATATATTTTCACGAGAGTGACTGACATCAGAAGATGGCGGCCACACGGGGAATCCCCTCTCGCAGAGGGGGCTTGCTCTAGTTACAATATTAATGTATGATAACATTTGTAATAAACAATGTGTGTCTGGCAAAAACTGAATTAGGAAAAACGTCAAATACCTTCACTCATAAACGCCGCGTTTGCAGACGCAACTGTAACCGCTAGATCCTCCGTGGCATGTGCATCTCATACACCCGTCATAGAACGTCTGCCCAGCCTCGTAGTATGTCCCCCTAATCAGGCATCCTTCCTCTACAAAAAACAAGACACAATTAGTTTGTAAAGAAAGCGCAGTCGTTCATTATCAGCAGAAAAGAATGATTCGGTAAGGGAGCTGGAGAATCGTTCGATGGTTTGGTGTCGTTCAGGTAGTTTAAAATCAGGCATATGTCGTGAATTTTTTCTTTTCATTTTCCATCAGTGAAAAATGTTTTTGAATTGAAAGTGACTCAGAGACAATTTAAAATCTATTTAGACTGTGGTGTGCCGGTATTATGCTTCTTTGAACTTTCAAAACTTTCTGTTTGTTATGTTAAGAGTGAAATGTACTATTCACTTTGCAAAGTATATAAAATTGGTTTGACATTAAAAGACATATCTTTTGCAGCTTTTGTTGTTCATAACATTCAGAGGCAAAAAGAAGTAACCAAAATTACAGGAAAAAAAACCCATGTTATTTTGTACCTAATTCAGCAAACAATCCTCAGTTCCACCAACTTCACGTGAACGGATACTGAAGTTGGATACATCGGTAGGGTTATGGGAAATTACATTACAAAAATGTATTTACTTATTTCATTCTTTTATGTTTTTGCAACGTCTCTCAAAATTATCTTCAAAACATTGCACATGAGCAGGTGCGCAGCCACGGGTTCGAAACTTTAGATCAGGAAATTCCCATTAAAAGTTTAGCGTCCCACAACAATTGAATATCATACTGAGCTCATTTAATTCAATTGCTGCGAGACGCTTAACTTTTGATAGTAATTTCAAGAACTGGAGGGTTGTTTTGATAGATAAAGAATTGTATTAAATTCAGTGGAGATCAATTTTAGTTGTTTGAAAGTGTACAAACGTCCTTCCACTAGGTCGGCATCTCGTTTACAAACACAGCTAAACCCTCCTGAAGATTCACACTTACAGGTTGAACAACCATCTTGCCATCGTTGTCCTGGCTGGTACTTCTTTCCCTTGTACGAGCACCCTTCTGCAATTAAAATCCCTTGTAACCAGTGATCCCGAAGCCCTTTGGAATTTTTTTCACACAGGAAATTAAATTATACCCTTGTATAATCACACATTCCATTTTTATTTATATTGTACATTACAAACGAACAATCAATCCTCAGTTCCATCAACTTCACATGAACGGATACTGAAGTTGGATACCAGTACACAGAAATCGTATTATTTTGGAAATGAAGAGAACAAAGGAGAGAACGAACAAAATCCACACTGTGCTTTTGATGCACTATTGTTAAACTTCTGATACAAATTCCGTCTACTGCATCAGTCGGATCATGGGAAATTACACTGCAGAAATGTATTTAATTATTATATCCTTTTGTTTTTTCATGACAGCTCCTGAAATTATCTTCAAAATGTCTTGCACATGAGTAAGTACGCTGCCATGGGTTTGGAGCTACAGGGTTAATCATGCATTGGCAGATTTAGGGGGCACAGGAGGTGCAGGCCCCCTCTCCCCCCCCACGCCAAGATTCTCTTCATTTTCATGCAGTTTTTCCCGATTTTTGGGCGAAAATAGGGTGAAAATTGGGTTGGCACCCCCCATCCCCCCTACGGGCCAGGCGTCCCCCCGTATGGGAAATCCTGGATCCACCAACGTAATGCATTTTATTAAATTAAGTTCAGTAAATTTAACTGTTTGTAAAAGTACAAACCTCTCTTCACCAGGTCGGCATCTCATTTACAAACACAGCCAAATGCTCCTGAAGATTCACACTTACAGGTTGAACAACCATCTTGCCATCATTGTCCTGGCTGGTACTTCTTTCCCTTGTACGAGCACTCTTCTGCAATTAAAATCCCTTGTAACCAGTGATCCCGAAGAAAATGAAGCCCTTTGGAATTTTTTTCACACAGGAAATTAAATTATACCCTTGTATAATCACACATTCCATTTTTATTTATA
>JBCAUI010266411.1:0-15968 GCA_038406195.1 Haplosyllis anthogorgicola
GTTGGTGATTGTTGAGATGAGTCCTGTCTTGCTCTTTCTTTGGGTGTCTTGTGTGAAGAGTTTGGTGTTGTCTGATTCACTGGATTTTGTGTAGTTACTTGTGAACCTCATGGAAGTTTCTTATGTGTAGGAGGATGCACACCTCTCATTTCTGGTGAATAATGGCTGGATCCCTTTGTAACATTGATAATCCTAAGGAACCGTTCTTTCTTTGCTTGAAGTTCTGCCTGTTTCTTTAGCTATTCATCTATTATTCTTTGGATATCATCCCTCTTTCTTTGTAAGCTTCATATCTCATCTCCTAAATTTAGAATTTGTAAAGACGTTTCCATGTACACCAGCTCATGGTAAGAATCCATCATGACTGCAAGTAGTAGAAGATGTAATAGGGTTTTTAACTTATTGGATGTAACAACAGATTGTAAAGTCCAAAGAATTGAAAATAGCTGAATAGGTGGAAATGGCATAGGAAAGGGGGGTGCATCTGCACTTTGCACTGACTGACCTTCAATTTCGGGGGAGGGGATCTGTTTGCACCTCATCCTCGAACACCTGGTCCTCCATCCAGGGGGGTCTGTCTGCACCTCATCCTCCAACCTCCATTATTCATAGGATTTCTAGCATACTCCAACTAAAAAAGGGTGGCACCTTCTTCTACTTACATTTATGTCACTTTACATTGACAAAACAAACCAGTTCTCACCTTAATTCTTACTTCCTATGCTGTTTTTCTGCATAGAAACTCCTTCCTTGCAATAACAAACAAAATGGCTGCCAAATACATCACATAATTCCTTTATGTTAATGAGGTAAAAATAAAAATTTCCCATGATCCTTTGCCAGATACCTGGGAGGGGTGTCTGTCTGCACCCTATCCTCCAACACCTAGTCCTCCATCCTTGTGGGGTCTGTCTGTCTGAAGCTGGAGATCCTTACGTTTTCTGTCACTACCAAGTTAACTTTGTAAAATATGAATTTTAACTTTTGAAACTTGGTATAGGGGTAGGTTAGAACCTACGGATCAGTGCTACATAGGTGCCGTTCTGCTATGATGCATTTTTACCTCATTTTGGATCACTTTTCCCCAAAACCTTGATATCTCGGAAACCACTTATAGAGACTCGAAACCACCGCCAAAAGATTCGGCATGCCCCAAAACCCCCCCGACTGGACAGAGCTAGGTGGACAGCGGTGTACAAGTTGGAGGATGCAGACGGCCTGCTCTTTCACATATGCTGTCATGCCCTAACCGTTCACCTAGTGTTAATAAAGGATAGGACTTATTAGCTGAAGCATAGACGGGGCAGCGTCTGATGAGCAACAAATCTGGTGCAAATCAAGAAATTCCTGTAAGTTTCGGAATGTACAGAACAAAAGATTGTTCCAAAACCGAACAGAATTTCATGGTTTGTAAATTTCCTACTCTAGTATTTTCATTAATGATATGTTTCGTAGTTTTAATGTAGTAAAGTATTGTGAGACAAAAATCCTGCACTTTCTTATTGTAGTTCAGCATACTATAATATAATGTAGCCACAAAATCACTTCACGTATCAACGTGTAATTCCTTCCGATACAGATAACTTGAATCAATCTATGCACACATCAGGGAGAATAAAGATCTCTCAAAGTGTTAACATTGTAAACACACAATTTGCCCTAAATAAGATTACAAAAATGCACGGTCATCGTCGGAACGCGAAAATTGTATGCTTTATACGTAA
The DNA here is from genome assembly GCA_038406195.1 of Haplosyllis anthogorgicola. Taxonomy (NCBI): domain Eukaryota; kingdom Metazoa; phylum Annelida; class Polychaeta; order Phyllodocida; family Syllidae; genus Haplosyllis; species Haplosyllis anthogorgicola. Next base: position 1,725 of record JBCAUI010266411.1, read on the forward strand.
CTTCTCATTACTCTTTCTTTTTTGTCCACAGCAACTGAAAATTCTTCATCCATAGTGTCTTGTTTCACAGTAGAATACATGTAGCTCATATTTATGGCCCGTCAAGTGCTGCCACAACTGTGGGCGGCAGAAAGCTCTCATACACTACCACTGCAGTTCGGCACACCATCGGATAATTTTAGACATAAAATCGCGCTTTGTATTTGTGACACTTGGGACCCTAAGGAGTCCTGCTGATTGTACCTAAAGTAAGGACAACAAACACAAAAGGCTTGCAGAGTGACGTGTGTTGAAACGTCTTCGTTTTCAGTGAAATAGCTGCTTTTGTAAGGGTAAAAGACACGGCATGGAATTTTGTTATCGCAACACGAAAGGATCTGGTTTTTAACTTGTAAATGGTAATATATTTCTATCTCTGAGTGACCAAAGTTCACCTGTCTAATTAAAAAGTGGCATGTCAGCTCTTGAAATTCACTTCATTTTCGAGGTTTAAAATTTAGATCCATCATTTCATCCTCCGGTTGGCCGGACCGTGCACATACACTAACACTGAGGCTTAAAATTCAGGAGCCATCTTTGTGAAGCCCACTACAATTCCATTGAAACAAATTGTGTTTGTAATGAAATAATGTTAAAAGAAGCATGTAGTAAAAACTTTGGTAATGTACAAAGACTCTTATGGAAACAAATAATGTTAAAAGAAGCATGTAGTAAAAACTTTGGTAATGTACAAAGACTCTTATGGAAACAAGTTTAAATTTAAAGTTCATTTTACTTTAAGTAGCATCTGAAATTTAATAGAATACTGCACGAGGAGCTTTAAATTCCCTTGCGAGTTTGCTTTCATGCGCAACCTGTAATAAAAACTAATAAAAGAGACTGGATTGCAAGGGACGTTGCTGTCATTTAAAATGACTCATTAGCAAACACTGCAGAGTTCCTAATTAAAAATCCATCTCTGCACCCAACAGTGCAGAGAGGGTTTAATTACTATCACTTTATCAGCGGAATTTATATTCATTGCTCCAATTGGGCAACTTCTTTTCTTAATATTCAAATCATGAAATTTCTATCCAGATCATGAAAATACTATTAAAAGTTAAGCGCTTCACAACAACTGAATTTCATGCTGAGCTCTTTCAATTCAATTGTCACGGCGCGCTAAACTTTTGATAGTGATTTCATGACCTGACTTACAGCACAAAAGATGAAGCAAAAGATTTCCACGCTGTGCTTTTGAAGTATATACTATTGTTTCAAAACTGATTTATTATTTTCCTTGAATCTAAAGGTCGAGAGCAAAAATTCAAAGATTCTTTGTATCATGGGTTTTTGTACCATGAAAATTTAAAGACACAATAACCAGACTTCTGGTCTGTGTGAGGTATTTAGTAATTTATTGAGATGACGGTTTAAATTGCGTATAATTTGTTCTGAGACATCTAAACTTATACATCTGGAATAAGTAAAATTAAACTTAAATATAAGTACAATTAACCTTAAATATCACAATAAAATTAGCATTATAAATTTTGATACATTTTTCAAAATGAATTTTGCCACTGTTTAAGCTTTCATCCATAAAACGGAACGATATTGTTTACAAACAAACAAACCAGAGAGGACCTTCTACTTTTTGACGTCACAAGCCGAATGAATTGTATTGTAATATTATGGCTATCATGGCTGTACGTTTGGGCGTTCTTTGTTCTTTATTCTTTATTAATTAGGACCATTTTCGTTAATTATTAATTGGTATTAATTGACGTTTATTGTTAATTATTAATTGGTATTAATTGACGTTTATTGTTAATTATTAGTTGATATTAATTGACGTTTATTGTTAATTATTAGTTGATATTAATTGATATTAATTGACGTTTATTATTGATTATTAGTTGATGTTAATTAACGTTTATCAATGTAAATAAATTATGGTGAAATTGATGTAGAAATTAATGCAAGGATTTAGGGTTATGAACTAATGACATTGATGTATTAACTGTACTAAAGATTGTAAACAAAATGCATCATATGTTTGTGTCTTAAATGTACTGGGTAATTCTGTGACATCATTAAGGTAAACATATCATCATATGACTTTTCATATGTTAAACATCATGTGACTTTTACATTATTAATCTAGAATGATTTCTATTGGATAATTGTAATATTCTGTTGTTCATATTAGTGGTTGTAACCATTGCTTTTGAATGATTTGAGGATTTGGATTCAGAGAATAAACATTACACAAAACAGTCTTGAGTTTGTTTTATTTCTTTTACATTACTTTTACATTAATTAATCTACCAACTTTGAGATGGGAACTGAACTATATTTTAATAAATTATGTTAATGAGGTCTCAGGGGAGATCATCATTGGGTGAATGGCAGGTAACCGTCCAACATCCAACTGACAACATTACAGATTGACTGTGACAGTTCTGGGGGAGATCTCGGAGTCAGGTTAAGAATTCACAGGATTGTTACAGACATCCAGTATTGTACAACATCCAGTGCTGTCAGTCCGTATTACCCTCATCCAGAACGTGCTAATCTGAATCCAGCAGAATAGACAACAAACATATGTTTTAAATGAAACAATTTATACAGTACAGCAAGTTTTGTGACAGGTTTGAATTGTTACATAAGTCAGCACTAGTTATATTTCATACAAGATTTTTGCTGTGTTAATAATAGTGTAGATTTATATAGCTCTTATTTTATCTTGACATTTTAAAATCATGTATTGTTCATTGGAAAATCTAAGGGTCACAGGGAGCAACTCTTCTCGTGTGCTTTGGATTTTTCACAGATTTCAATATTCTTTTATATTTATAACATGAAAATCAGTTTGCGAGGAACAAAAATCCCTCAAAAATAGCAGGTTGACGTGACTAACCTAATAAGACCAACACATTTATGACTAAATTCATGTGACAAAAGCTTTTGTTGCACTTTCAAACTCAGTTTTCAGAAACGTTTACAAAACAAGAAGCAGAAAAAACGTCAGTAATGTCATCAATGTTAATTATCGTCTTGCGGCAAAACGATCAATCTCCGTTTCGGCACATTTACGCTGGAGGTCCTATTAATTACGCCAGGATAGTTTTCTAAGGACTAAGGCTTTCATTTCTCTGATGTGTAAAAAATATTTACAAAACTCTGAAATTGGAACAAAATAGCATCATGTTGTGGTTTTATACGTACACAGAGCACAGTATAATTCTTCAATTCTGAAGCTTTTCCCGAATTAACAGCAATTTCAGGAACTGCAATGTATGGAAATTTGTTGATATGGAAACCATGTTTTAATTGTGATAAGCATTTATGTTGTGAAGTGTTATGAAATAAGCATTTTATGCACACCGATAACAACTGAGAAAATTTGCATCCTTTTTGATTATTAGCAGATCAGAATTTTTCTTTAATTGGTATATTAAAAGTATCATGTTTAGATAGATCAGGGCAGTTCACTTTCAACAGACAAACTCTCATCTCTAACAGTTAGAATCATTAAGCAACCAAAACAAGTAATAGGTCATTAAAATGAAATATACTATGCCCAGGAACACTGCAGTTGTTGTACACAGTACACAGAATTCGTATCAGAAGTTTAACAATAGCGCATCAGAAGCACACTTGAAATTCTTGTTCTCTCCTTTGTTCTCTTCGTTTCCAAAATGATACGATTTCTGTGCAGTGTTTAGTGAAACGTTTAATACTCGTTTAACTTTGTTTTTTCCTGCAACAAGTTACTTCTCAGCACATAGAGATGTTGAGGGCCCGGTTTGTGTGGTTTGGACGGATGATGGCTGTTTTATCTGTGTTTTATCTCCCAGCCCCTCAACACCCACTTCACCATTCCACTGTAATCATTACGCCACCTGTCAGCATAGATTGGGCTGAATGGTAATTAGCTTAAACAACATTACGGATAAACTAAAAAATCAGAGCAGAACAGCATTGGATCAGTAAATATGAAAAAAGCGCCATTGTCAGAAGCGTTAAGCTGACGTCATATTTACCGCAAGAGTTATGACGTCAGAAAATGACGCCAACGTCACTAGTTGATGATGCATCTTGTATCCAGTATGTTGGTAGAAGTATTGAACGAAAGGGTCAACAATCAACCATGACGGGTTCTATTACTTGCCTGCATATCAACTTGTACACTTTGATTTATCAATTCATTTTTCTCAGGATTCATTTCACATTCAATAATACTGATTATTATGTGGCATTTCTAAACTAAATAGCACGTAGGAAGCTACTCTGTTCTTGTCTGACTAGTCAATTGTTGAAAATCACTTGAAGCTAATCCTAAATTTCTCAATTTTACGGTCACTTTTTGCAAATGTTACAATCTAGAGCCAAGATGATGCAGTAGACAATACATCAGGTTGAGATGTTGTGGTTTGTGTGTGTCAGTCAGACCTGTCGTCTCTCTCCTCCCACCACGGACACCTGTGACGTTACGTTGCGTAACAACGTCTCAGAAGCCGTCCACTGGTATCTAAGGCTTCGCTGCAGCTTCATGATCCCTATCAAAACCTCTGTAGATGCGGGTATCACAAGCAGCTCCTGAAGTCATTTTGGTAAAGTACAGGACAAAAGAGAGAACAATTGCCACATAACATTTTAGTGGAAGCGTGCATTCTGTATTTTTACTTGTCCAAATCATGATATCCATATGTTAGATATTGATTTAATTCATGAGATGACAGTTCCAATCAAAACAATGTAAAACTACAAGCAAATTAAAACAATAAGAATAAGCAAAGAAAGCATCTCACACCCAAAGGTTTCTCTCTGAGCAATACTTCTATAAATCCGTCACTTTTAATCCGCCCCCAGGTAAATGTTACATCACGTTGCGGTTGTCGCTGTAAATGTTACCCGCAACAATTTCTCTTCATCAGAAGATAGATCTATTACTCTCTAATCTCTTGTGGTTTTGCCTATTCTTTTAATGTTTAGGACAAAACAGTTGGCTGGTTTGTCTGCAACAAATACATTGCAGCAATTTAGGAGACATTAGCACAATTTGTTTTTAAGTTGTTCTTGTTACAGCTAGAAATCTGCATTAAATTTAGCTTGAGATAATCTTTAATATCAGAATTTGACCCAGTGTTAACCGGATTGATGGCCTTTTAATCCCACTTCAATTCCAACTTCCACTCCATGTCAATCTATCCAATAGATATTGACAATTCTGACCTTTATCTTTGAAAGCTACCAATGAACTGAGCGTTTATTTTTACTATTGTAAACAACCATTTATCACGTACATGGAATGCGTGACGTCATAGGTCCCAGTACGTCATAAGACGTTGCGTTACGTTAACTGCCTTGCTACAACTATCCAATTGAGTTACTATTTACATCTCTCTTGGTGCATGTTTCGTGGCCGGCATCACTTTATCTACTGTAAACGTTCTGGTGAGACTCTGCACTGCAACAATAAACGACGAGTCTGGTGCCTAATTGATGGTTGTGTAGCGGGAGTTCCGTAAAGGTTTTCAGGGGACCATCGGGAGAAATCTCCGTTGCTAAAGTTTCATTCTCTTTCCAACCAGTATATATCAGTTCAGTAGTTAATCTTGAAGGACTACATGCAGTGATGCATGCACACCATAACATGCAAATGAGTCAAGGATCACTGCTCAATAGAAATTGTTTTAAACAATGCACATTCAACTCTTTGACGTCTGATCACACCTCACATGGACTAAACAGTTGATCGTTGGCCGTGCACAGTTGGACTGTGCCTCTTTGTTCAGCAGGGTTAAAGGTTTATCAATCCACACCAGATAGCTCGTGGGCTAAATTGCTGGTTGGAAACCTTTGATGATATGCTAATGCCATGAAGAAATATGCAAATTTACCATTTTGAGTATTTTGGTTTTATTTTAACTTTAATTGGTAAAAGTTCTGCGCGAACCAAAAGGACAACACGCAAAATTTAAATTCTCAATTATTTTCAAATGGATGGCCGTTTTAGCAGTAGCTGCTGAGGTGTTTTTTATTTTTTATTTAGAAATTTTAAGTGTGATGTCCTGTAAATTGTACGTGTCATTTGAAACATGTGCACAGAAGGCAAGTCATTTCTCCCGATGGTTCATACTCGTGTTATTTGTCCCCTGCTGCTGAGATCTCAATCTGCTTCTGTCTCGTGTGACCTTTCTGACCTGAGTCTAGCACCGGGCTGTGATTGGCTGGATTGGGATTTAATCGTTTTGTCATGGTGAACAAAATAGACATTGTTCCCACAAGAAATTGTTGTTTTACAAATAAAATAGGTTGATAGAGGAGTAAAAAGTAACTGGAAAGTTTAAACCAGCAGTCTAAGCCCAAAAGATTGATATATAAAGCCGGGAATAGACAGGCAGAGAAAGAAACACAATGAAAGACAGCCAGTTGGACAGACAGAGATACACACACACACACACACACACACAAACACTGAGACAGACAGACACACAGACACACAAACAAACAGACAGACGGACAGGCGGGTAGACAGACAGACAAACAGGCAGACAGATGGACAGGCAGGCAGGCAGGCAGACAGATAAACAGTCTAACCTGCTCAGATCATCTACCAGACAGATCAACAAGACTGTACAAAATCTACTAACTATGGACACTGCCACTGAACTAAGTCGTTTCTTTGGTAGTTTGTTTGCAAAATTCAATACTTTAATTTTTTCCCAAGAGAACAGAATTTGAAGGATAAATCTAAATTGAGCTCTATCATGTTCTAATGTTTTTTGTGAATGGATGGGAAGTAGTGTGAAAGTATTAGTGTAGTGGACACCTGACATGTAATATAAACACACAGTACCTGCACACACCGGAGTTCCTTTAGTACTGTTTTAACGGGAGGACATCTGAGAGTTCGAGATGATAATTCAAGATGTCTTCGTGTCTGTCAGTTTTTCAACCCTTCGAAAAATATCTCAAAACTCTTTTTATATGTTTTAGTGTATTTCTGCTAAAAAAAAAACACTGTCGAAAATAGTCAAAAAGTAGTCAAACAAATCCATCAAAGTATTACGTCACTATTTAAATGATGGGAAACATTTAAAAACATCAAGATCCTGACTCAAGAAAATCTCCCTAGAAGTGTAAGCATCTGACCTAAGAGATTCGATTTATTGGAAAAGTTTTGCAATTAAATTATGTTTTCTGTAGAGGCAGACAAAATTACTAGCAATTTTAAAAGCATTATTAATTAATCTAGCTACATTGGTATGTAAATAACTTAAACAGGAACAATTAGTATTTGTCAGTCACTGTAGTACATTATTGCTTTTTTTCACTGATTATTTTAAAACGTCTTACCTTTTGTTTTGTCGAAACCACCTCGGAAATATTGGGGCTCACTGGTCATAAAATGCGATGGAAATTGACACTGCCCTTGCTGTCAGAACGGCGACTTGTAGAATTTTACTTGGCCAATAAGGCTTATTAGAGGATTGGCTCGTGACCAATTTGCAGACTGTGAGCGCGTACTTTGAATCATCAGGTTTCAACGTTACAATCTGCAAGGCGTAAAATGGGAAAGATCCTTAATCAATGACAAGGAAAAATCTTTTGTAACAGAGGCTGAAATTCCTATCACTGTTGAAACAAAAGCTCATCGTAGGCGTGAAATTATTTTGTGATAGTGATAGGAACTTCAGCAGCTGCAAATTGATATATGTTTGGTTTGGTGTATTGGGTTGTTGGCTAAAGTTATGTATTGTCGGGGCTGTGTGTTGTACAGGGTGTTATGATGTTTTGGGGTGTGACCCTCAGACCCACCATGTTTGTGTGAGTTGTTCCTCCTGTCTGTACAACGTCTGTTCAACATTCATTCACACAGTTTTAAGGCTCATGCAGGGTATGGGTTGTCAATCTCGTAATATTCCAAGAGCCTCATTGACACAACTTTAAAAATGGTAAATCTCATTTTCATTACTGTAAAACTTAGAAATATTTCTGAAGATATCATTTGTGCTTGTATCACTTGGCTTGTACAGCCTGTCAGCTGAAACCAGAACTGTGTCACAATATAACATTACAGTACAGGTTGGTAGTGAGGTGTAGTGGTATGTTGTACTGTAATGCACAGTTCACAGACTGTGTCGTGGGGTTGTCGCTGTCTGTACAAACACGTAACAGAACGTTTATCCTGGGTAAACAAACAGGCCACGGGTCACAGCGACATTACGTTTAGTATTACAATACAAAATATGCATTATCAATGTATTTTCCATGTTCTGTTTTGTCGTTAGTTTAAGCTAATAATGCAGATCATAAACCAAAATTATTCTACCAACTTACTCTGCATAATATAAATTGATATCAGAGAGGGTTGAACATGGCATCACTGATTTTATATTAGCAACATTTTGATGTTGTTTTCCTCATTTTTATAAATTCAGTGCTACTGTTTCAAACCATTTCAACATAATCATAACAAAGTAGTGAAATTCAATAATCTTAGTTTACAGAATTTGAATTAATTAAATATAAAAAAACATAACAATAGGAAGTTCAGTTTATATGGTAAATGATGGTTAAGTAAAAGAGTAGTGCCTTGAACGTGTGACTACATCAGTGTCAATGTTTCTTTTCTTCAATTTTGTCCACTTTTTGAAAAGCAACCATCGTGCAATCGTACCACTGGTACTTATACTTTGGATCAGGGGATGTTAGCTCTTGACCTGACGCTGTTTCCTGGGTAGTCGTAAGTAGTGGTCTCCGCTAACAAGCCAAACAAATGTACCCTTTGGAGGGTATGCGCGTGGTATGCACAAACACTCAATAAAACCAATACAAGGATACCACTCGAACAGGTGGGGTCCCGCCATTGTTGCAGTTAAGCCATTTTTGAAGTTGGACCTCCTTCCAAGTGATCTTCAATTGTTTTGGAAGTAAAATCAAATAAATAAACAAATAAAATCATTGTTCGTTGTTGTACTGAAGCACCTGTTCGCCCTGATCGAGGATGTGCTGAGTGGTAATGAGGAGGTAATGATCTGCAGTGAGTAGGGTGCAGCAGGAGGGAGCCTGCAGGCTATTTATAGATCCTCCTGCTGCTGACCTACTTATTACTGCAGGTTACACACCTGCAGGAGTTACCTGCAGTAGGAAGAAGGAAAGAAGTAAGAATTGACTCAACGTTTTAAGGTAACGTTTTATCAGCGAACTGACGCACCACATCATGTAACGTCATATCAGAACGTCAGAGAATGAAATCTTGAACGTTACTAAAACGTCCAAAACATTATAAAAGACGTTGAGAGAATTGACCGGCGGACAACCGAGTGTAACCTTGCGGTCTCTGGTTACGTTATGTGACGTCTCTGTCATGTAACGTAGCAGCGTGTTGCTAAGTCTCGATAGCTCCACCACTCAGATGTTATACCGGTTGAGTGCGTCACGGTGAAGGTTCCGTGTGTAAGAATAACGGCTGATCGCTGTAGTGAAGATGTACGAGGGTTATGCTCATTGAGAATGATCAACTCTCAACTCAGTGTTCAGCTCAGGGTTTACATGGGTGACAAAGCTCAGGTATTTCATTATTGCTGTACAATTGTAGGTTTGATCACTTTTCAGTCAAGTCAATATTGTTTTGTTTGTTGGAGAATTGTGCTTGTAGAAAGCTTCCTGAAAGCAGAAATTGATTTTGAACTGTCGGACTGGGGAGATCTAAAGCACGTTGTTCGATTTAGGGCACACGAACATGCGGTATCACGTGCTTCTGAGCCATAACAGAAAACCCGAGATGTTGAGCGTTAATACCACAGGTTCCTCTAGCTAATAACACATGTTTTATCTTGTAGAATGCACGTACAACGGAGACACGTTTGAGAGCGGACAGACGTGGAAGCCGTACGGCGACAACGACCCGTGTTTCGAGTGTTTGTGCACGAACGGAGAGTTCCAGTGCTACACCCTAACGTGTGAACCCATCACCTGCGCGAACGGTGTTGCCCCCATCAGTGACCTGGGAGAGTGCTGCCAGAAGTGTCCGCGTGAGTAATTACTCATCTATTTCATAGTCTATCGCGCTTTGCGTCTTTTGACTTCTTTGACCGGTAAGCAAGATCGTCTATCAGTTCAAAACTGGGCGTACAGGTTCCCCCCAAAGGGTAGGTGGCAGATGAGGTCACCTTACCTTGGACTTTGCTGGCATGTCTGGTAGACTGACCCCCCCCCACTCCACCGGGTCAGGGTGGCAGGTGATGCCACCTGAACGGCTTGACCTTAGACCTTCTCTGGTATGCCCCGAGTGATAGACACATTACACGGTCTTCCTGGGTAATTTCTCTCGTTTATTTATTTTTGTTGGAAACTCCAAACCGAGCCACTTAAAACTTACAATCCTCCAAGTAAGTCCGAAGAGGTGAAGGCCACCCAAAATTTGTTATCCACAAAGCCACCCACTACCACCATGGGCGCTGCTGCATGCCCATGACTGAACATAGTAACGTTAAAAGCTGTGTGTTTTGACCATTTAGGCTACATTTTGGCTATTAGTGGCATTGCGGTGAAGATTCCATGTAATGAATGTAACATCTGTCAGAAAATCTTTCATTACCCAGTTTAGATAACAGAAATATTCACCTGTATGAATATGGTACTTTCTACAAGTCAGTTGTGGTGACATCTTTTACCACAAGCACCGGCGGATCGAGGATTCTTCGTAGGGGGTGGGGCAGTGACAAGAGGCACAGCAAAATCTGTGTGACATTGAGCTACACAGTGCCGGAGTAACATTGTTGACTGAAGCATTACTGTGTGCGCTACACAGTGCCGGGGTGAAAACACAGAGCTGACTGAGTAAAAGTTATACAGTGTTACAGTAAAAGTTTTTAAGCCGCAATTCTATATTATAGTGGCTTATTGAATCGAGGCACAATTTGTGGTGATTTCTCAACCGCCATGACAGATTTTTCTCACCCCACCACCCCCAATTTGGGATCCCACGCCCCTCTCCTACCAAATCGATGGTCATGATTGTCAGGCAAAACATGCTCGTACGTTGCGGCTTTGTACCGTTAGGACCTCCTTGTTTGTTCCTCATATATCGAGGTTGTTGCCATTTCAGGCTTCATTGCAGTTGACAATTTTAATAAGATAGGAAATCACCCGAGAACTCACCCAACTTTTGTGTGAGTTATCCCTCAAATGAGCCATCACCTTATGGAGGTGAGATCGGTTATTGCTCTATATTTTTCAACGCCCTTCTGTCTTTGAAGTTATGATTTGCACACAATATTGAAAAAAAAAACGTGTTCAATTTTTTTTTGTGCGAAACCCGTTCAAATACTGCTGGAGATGTTTTAGCTGATTGAGAATTCAAAAACATGACTTTTAATCAGATGGGTGCAATATGTTTGATGTTATTTTGCCTTCACATTGCGTCTGACACAGTTTATTAGTTGTAGAAAGGAAAAATGGCAAAAAATTAAACCCCTTTACACGTTTTCTTACAGAAACCGCAAACCACAACCCCAGAAACAAGAAAACTAACCACAGAGCAACGTTCTTTACATTTTTTGCCGTTTGTCTGGCGAATTTCAACAACGCTAGATTATCTAGATCCGTCTCTAGATTCGAAGGTTGTGGGTTTGAGTCTCGCACAGGGCCCGTTCAGCAATGCTTGATTAAATATATGGGGCCGGCTACCTGCTGACACCCATATACCGTAAATATCTTTTCAGCAGAAAAAAAATCAGAAAATCAGAAGTCAAAACACGCAAGAACGAATGCATGCCACAGATCCATGCTGGCGTTGACGCCAGTGGGCAAGTCCAAAATAGAGGGCACCGGTGGTCCTGAAAATGGACCTAGCTGCACTAAATTAAAGAGCATTCTGTAAACAGTAGTGAATTTACTGGAGCCTTGGATCCTTTTGTTCCAAAATCAACCATGATTCTCTAGCTGGTTGATTGTAGTTCTGTGTATATGACTTTGTGTCATTCAATTTTTTATGGCGGTTTATGGATCTACAGGTCTCTCCTTTGGAATTTTGAGATCCCCAGGATTAGATGTACTGAACTACCGAGAACAATCACACAGCCTGGAACTCTATTGTTCTCAATTTGTACAGCTCCTTTGTATTCATTCCTCAATAGAATTCTACGGTGTGCTGTGCATTCTGTATATTGTTCCAAACTTGACCGCATCAGTAATAAATATTACAGAAGTAGAAATATTGTCTAATTTAAATCCACAACTCAAAAAGAAATGAACGAAGTTAAAAGTGCCGAGAATGTGAATTGAGTTTTAGTCGCCCGGCGGGAGGCTGCCGTGTAGACTAGCGGGAGACTAGAGGGAGACTAGCAGTAGACTAGTGGGAGACTAGCAGAAGACTAGCAGGAGACTAGCGGGAGACTAGCAGGAGACTAGTAGGAGACTGGTGGGAGACTAGCGGAAGACTAGCAGAAGATTAGCAGGAGAATAGTGGGAGACTAGCAGGAGACTAGTGGGAGACTAGCGGAAGATTAGCGGGAGACTAGTGGGAGACTAGCGGGAGACTAGTGGAAGACTAGCGGAAGATTAGTGGGAGACTAGTAGGAGACTAACGGTAGACTAGCAGTAGACTAGCAGTAGACTAGCAGTAGACTGGTGTGTAGACGGCAGGATCCCGTCGCTCCACGTTGGCACTAACGAGATGTTAGATAGACTCGGGTAAACCTCGCTCCCTCAGTGTTTATAACATCTGGCTCTTCGGCCAAAACCTCAGATGGCAAGTTAGAAACAGTTTAGCACCCAACGTCTGGTGCGCATACAAAAAAATGTCTCTCTGATCTCAATCAATTCTTTGCTCGAATTAAATCAAATGGAAACATTTTCTTACAAATTATCCAAAGCATCAACATCTATTTACACAGTTTAAAGTTTGTTTATTAAAATTAGTCCTTTGAGAGACTTTGAGGTTTGAGGTTTTTTGACTGACTGCATTAGTGAACCCACGTAATTCAATATTTCGACGTTAGGTGACTCGCACTTTCACTTCAAGGCAAAGGAAAAGTTAAGCAATTGTAGCTAATAATTCAATAGTTACACTTTGGAATTATGTGTTATTTGGCTACAGGACTGTGGTAAGAGCGTAAGACTTGTCATTATAATCTTTCTGCAACTAAACTCTACTGCTTAAATTTGTACTTAGCGGTTTCATGTTATAATGGCATGGGATTTTATTATTTCAAAATGAAATCAATTTCATGAGCTGGGTTTTTCGTGATGAATTCAGCAGTAAGATAAAGAATTTTAGTTCCTTTATCGTCCGCTACAGTGTGTTGGCAGCAGCTTGCAATGAACACTATTTTCTACTTCACAAAATCTCCGTGTATTCATATTATGTACTTGTATTGTTCCCATTCTCGTTTGAATCCTTCTGATTTGACTTTTGTCACGAAATAAAAGTGATTTCTTGACATTGGAGGGAACAACACACGGAGACGTACTCCGCTTGGTACAACGAGCAGCGGATCGGTGGCACATCTCCAAGCGGACAGGGTACTCCAAGGTACCCAAAGCATCTCTAGGATACCCACCACAGAGCAATCATTGCTAGTGAGGTTAAGCACACCGTTTTACGTTATTTCACGAAAATTTGATCAATTGTGAAATCTTTTAATTTCCACCAAGGCTTGAAAATGTATGTGAGAAGTGTGGTCGGCTGTCTGCCAACACCCATATTCAGTGTAAGCTCGTATTTAGCGAAAACAGGTGAAAAATCAGATCACAGTGCACTAGTGAGTGAATAAGCACGACACTGACAGATCCACTCTGGCTTTGACACCCATGAGCAGAGTCAAGCCATGTCCGAAATAAAGACTAAATTTTTAAAAAAAGGATCATGCTGATTTCCTTTGACGCAGTTAAAACAACGCTGCCTCATAAAACAGACGTAAGGGAAAAGAAAAAATGTGGTTCTTAACCCCAGCCGGGGTACCCTGATCCAAGGTATACCCACAACATGAAAGATACCAGTAGCGGATCTAGGATTTGGTTAAGGGGGGCCAAACTTGGAAATTCAGGAAAAAGGCCAACTGCGCAGCACGCAGTCATGCAAGCGAAGCCAGCCACTATCAGCATGGGGTCTGGGGCCCGCCTTAGGGCCCCAGAAGCTCTGGGGCATTTTGTTGTCAGATATGCATTGTCCTCCATTTCCTGGCATCTTTTTGTTAAAATTTAGCAAATATTTTTTCCCTTAAATTCATACTGAATGAATATGAA
>JBCAUI010266522.1:0-15967 GCA_038406195.1 Haplosyllis anthogorgicola
TGTATAAACGTACAGTGCAATAAATAAGCCGGGAAGTGCTAAATATGAACATATGCGTGGTTTTTCATTACATAACAATAAATACATGCACAATGATTCACGTTTTGGTAAATTCTGTGGAAGGAGACCGCAATTTGAGGTTTACCTGCAGACTAGCGAAATACTGATTCATCTGGACAGTGATACATTGAAATGGGATGTAGATGTGGTGGCAGCATATCAGGCGGATGGTCTACTGCCCACATCATCTGCTAACATTTTCAAAGTTCATACTTTGACAGAGAGGAACGAGTTTGAAATTCGGAATTTGTCTTGCCAGCCATTTGTCACCGATAAGAAGAATTCTCTATTTGTATGGCAGTTTCATTTACGCGGCCAAAAAAATGAAAAAAATATTGTTGTTGACCTAAGGACACACAAGTCATGTCCAAAAGAAACAGTGAAGAAGTAGTCAAATGTGAATATTTTTATCATTATAAATTTAAGTACTTTACATTTATTCCATTTGTTGGTGTCAAGTTGTTCATAGAAAATAGGAATCTCCCCAAAATGACACTTAAAATTTACTTCAAAACTGAAGATCCTTATTGGCGACATTCATATTCAAATCTCAATCTACCCTGTCGTCAAGTTACGAAGAAATTTGAAATTCAATCTTCTCTTGATTATTTAATAAATAATGGAACGAATACAAGTATACCAAGTAACAACGAAAAGATTACGTTTTCATTAACAGAACGAGATCATGGACAAAGGTACATTCAACTTGATTTAAATATAATTGAGATGCATAGTTATCCGGTTGACGGCTGTATTTACGGAAGCATTACCATTGACATAAATTATATGCTTCCAATAGGATTTTGTAGTTTTTGGCCTGAAACTGTCAGGAAAAGAAATACGTTTAAAATTGCTTTCCTTCAGTGGTTATTTTCAAGTTAAGGCTGAAGTGCACATATCTGAGAATGACTGCCAGGGGGTCGGTCTATTTTCCATTGGAATTCATAAGCGGAAATACAAAAAACGATGAGGATACACAAAGCAATGAAAGGTATCTCTCCCAAACGTACATCGAAACAAAACAGTTTTTCATAGAACCAAGAACACATTCTTGTGTTATTATACAAACATTTCCCAGAGAAATAGAGCAGAATTCTTCTTTCAAAAACAAAGAATATCAGATTCATGTAACAACTTTTGTGAACGACGCCACAAAAATACCTGTTAAACAATACAAAGCTGATGTAAATTTCTTTCTTCCACAAGTAAAGTGTTAAGAAAGAGTTCGAAAGGCCTTGCCAAAACTTTGGATACGTATTTTTGAAGGACGACTGGAAAGATATTACAAACTGATAACAGGTTATGGAAAACATATCAGTTTCGTGAATTCGTCTCTTCATATAGTTCTAGATATTAAAGAGGGGTGTGCATGGTTCGGGTTTAATATAGTTATTAAAATTGAAACGGACTTTTCAACAGATTCAGAAATACACATTAAAGGTGTACCCATCCCTGGCCGAGAATTCATTCTTGGCGAATCTCTCAGTTTGGATGAAAAGACCTATCACATTTCTGTACCACCAAAAGGAAGGTACTTATACTTATGTTTTGAAGAAGCCTCTTTACAGATATAAAATTTATTATGAAACAAGTAACAGCAACAGAGGTAATTGTTTTAAAGCCATATTTGAAGATTCCTTGAAAATTTACGAAAAAAGACACCATTCATCTGCGAGCGGCATGCCAGGTGAACACTGGATGGTGAAGAAGTATGTCTATATTTTAAGGCAAAACGTAACTGACCAATATTTTTATCCAGCCATTTACGACACAAGGGGCAGCGTTAACAAGGAAACGACAGGAAAATCATTCACCAACATTGAAACGAGAGAATTGCAATATCAAATTCAGGGGCGGATCCAGGATTTCCCGTTGAGGGGGGGAGGGGGGGTGCCCAGCCCATTGGGGGGCGGGGGCGCCACCCCTATTTTCGCCCAAAATTTAGCAGAAAGTGCATGAAAACGAAGAAAATTTGGGCTGTTGGGGGGGGGCGTGCACCGGTGGCACCCCCCTAGATCTGCCAATGTAAAGCTTTTCTGGCTGTACATGCGACTGTTAAAACTAAAACTAAAACATTTTTTTTAACTTCAAAATATTTTAAGCAATTTCAGCTTCCCTAGATTTATGCGCAAGACATATTTATATACAATTAGTGAAAACCTTTACCCATTAGCAAGCAAGTTATGCTCACGAATCGATCAGGAATCGGCCTAGGATTTATAAATCTGGAAATGGTTGGCAATCTAAGCCATACCATGGGCCGAAAAGTTAACTTTATACGGCCCATGGCCATTCATCAAACTTTGACTGTTTGATATATTCACTTTTAGAGCATCTTACTTTCATAGTGGAGCATCTTTTCAAACTTGCATACACACGGCGCCCCCCCCCCCTAGATCCGCCAATGTTTAGTATGCCATTTGTGATATGATTATTGAAATTGAATCGTTTACTATACCATAAATGGTACAAATACATAAAATGGTATTGCCTTTAAATTGGTACAAATACATAAAATGGCATTGCCTTTAAATTAGTAAGTGCACACAAATTTGTTTCAATGGCACTCTATATAAATGGTATAGTTCCTGTCTAATTAGGTGAACATAGAATTTGGAAGAAAAACCTCTGATAGATTTTGAAGCCATCGGGGCCAGGGATTTTGACACCAGCAATTGAGATGGTTAAGCTCAAGACTTTGCGTATTTTTTGGGATTCTTAGTTCGGGCAAAATAAATGCGGAAAAGTTAAGGGAGTTAGGACCCCTCTGGTTCCTGGGCTTTGCCTTCGGTAAATCTTTGGATATCCTAACCTTCCTGTAGTATTTCGAACTGATGTTAAAAACTTTAAAATCTTCATGACTTTTTTAGCGGGGACAAAATTCAGAATAATTAGGACAGCAAGACTGGTTTTCATAGAGAAGTAAGGTTACATACAGACTGATCAAACTAATTTTTTGACAAAGTTAAAACATTTAATCGGATTGACTGTATGTGGCCCTCAATCACTCCCTGAGTCACTGTTACTCATATTTTGGATTTCAATGGTTGGTTCTACAGATATCTGCCCATGGATGTCACCACTTCAGTATGCTAACCAAAGTCGAGTCGTGACTGCTTATTTAAGTGATCGGCCGGATACTACACCCTGACGACTTATTGCTTAACTTTTATGTTAATGTGACACTTATTCTGAATCATAACCGTACAAAATATTGCGACAAACTGACACAACTTGACGTTAGCACCATATGTACCTACTAACACCTAATCCCCATATTGTTTATTGTTTTTGCCCTCTTACATATTTATTCCATGGGTCTTTGGCAAAGATTGTTCCTATTTGATGGACACAACTTTCAGTCATTTTGACCGAAACCTCAAAGTGGAATTGGATTTAAGAGAGAATTTTTTTTATAAATGACATACCTTTGAAATGAGTAACAGGCAAAATGACTGACAAAATTTTGAGACGATATCGATGCCTGCTATAAATTTTAAAATGAACACAAAATAGAAGAATGGAATTGCCACTGTCAAAATTAAACCCAACACAAAGTGGTGAGGATCGGACGGCTATAAGGGGAGATGGGAGGCCGTCACTAAATTATATAGAAAGATTTGTAACACATGAAAAAATGTGAACGTGAAAATATGTAACCATTTTGGTTAATGAAATAGAATGAGAATTTGATACTTTTAACGACTGAGGAAAAATTGAAAAATTTGTATTAATCAATCAATTAGGGATTGAGAAAAAGCTGTGTGTATCTTGATGTATAAATCTTTTGCGAAGAAGCAAGCAAATTTTCCAAAAGTGTATTAACAGAGCCTTTTCTTCTGACCGTTGCTGCTCTGTTATTTCAATTTATAATACACAAATCATGAATTGAGTGCTTCAAAGTTTCAAGTCCAAATTAGTTAATGTATAAGATGAAAATGTAAATTAGCGACCGACTTTTGGTGTAAGTAGAAGATAATGTTTTTCGGCAATGTAAATTCAAGTTTGTACTTACGGGCAGTATAACTGTGGATTCACTGTGTAATCTGCTTTTATTTCCATTATAAATAAAAATTGTAATCAAATATATTGTTGGAGGCCATCATAAATTTGATAGCGTGCAAAAGGCAAATAGACTGATGTGAATCTATGAAAGAATATGGAAGTATGTAAAGATTGATTAGTTGTATGTTTGAAAATTGTAACTTTAGCGAAGTATTTGTAATAATCTGACTTAATGAAGAGTACAATGGGAGGTATACGTCTTTCATTTTGTGGTTGACAATTAGTGTTGCATTTCTATGTAAAAAATTAATATCACAGATCTCAGACACGAGTCTTTTGCTCAAATATACTAAAGAGTAATCATTGTTGTATGAATGCTCATTGCATGTCTGAATTTCAGAAAGACATAAGAAATGTGCAGTGACATAAGTTGAAATGTGCAGTGACATAGTTTAGTGAAGAATCGGAATAAAGGACAGGGCAACGCAAAATGCTGCATTCTCATGATGTAATGAGTGGGAACTTTTTACGGGTAATTTTTGTTACACATTAATCAAAGGTTCCATTCTTCTTGCAGAATTGATCCCTCAAGTCCATTCTTGTTATCTCCAGATAAAAGTGTACTGCACCTTCCGTAAACATTTAAGATATAACGTTGACATTTAAATGAGATTATGGAACAGGTTCAAACGTTTGTGGGCGGTTCTAGCTTTAAACCTGAAGACTCACTAGAAAAGACTTGTCTTAAACCGCTTTAGAAATCTACCGATTGTTTAGACGAAATAAATCAATTGAAACAACATCTGAAGAAAAGGTTTAGACCTTGGGTTTATTTTAGACAGCTAATTTTTCTTTACATGAAGAGTTACAAACAGGTTCAAAGATCAGAACGGAACTCTCAAAGACCCGTATACTAGAGATGTCAGCTTGCTCAATTTCTTGGCTTAATCTGGCTTGCCTATGTTGGCTTAAGCTACAAGCCAGCTAGAGCCAAGTACTTGCATTTTTTTCTCATTGATAAACTTTTTCATTTATTTTCTCTAAACTTAACAAAACTTCAATATTAGCTAGACTATTATTAGCTATAATTCTCCCAACCACTTTACCAAAGTATCTTTAACACATAAGATAAGAGTAAAACTGTCTTGAAAATAACAATAGAGTTAGATTCTCAGGTTGTGAGGGAAGTGTAATTTATTCATGCATGTCTTCTGGTTGCATATTAAGTACAGCTATAATTTACCAGGTATCTGAAATTGGTAACTTAACTTTGATTTTAATGGCAATAGATCTAATTTACTACATTTTAATATACCATTCAAGTCACAAGCTAAAATAATTTAGCTTAAGCCAAGCCAAGCTCAATTGCCAGCTTAAGCTCACAAGCCAGCTTACGGCTTGTTGACATCTCTACAGTATATACGATAAGCCTTTGTCGATTCACTTCGCTCACCGATTATTATGGAAATCGCAAATTGGTATGAATTTCTAAATCAAATGTCAACTATCCTGCGGTTTTGTAGGCAGTGCCACAATATTACGTTTTTCAAAGGGAGGGTGAAAACAAGATGCAATAGCAGGTCTTGTCTAAAATGAACCCATACAGTACAAAAGAGAACATCGGACGGCTGTATGGGGAGATGGGAGGCCGTCACTAAATTAAAAAATATTGCAATGCGTGAATGAAATGCTCAACTATGGATTGAGACAACCAAGATTCTCGGATAAAAACCAATAGATATTAGTTATGAAATAATTTTATGTCTATATTTTCATGTTTTTATTACTGAAGATATTTTAGTAACTGGTCATCAAAGTATGGATGGTCCTCAAAGTATGAATGTTCAAGGAGGCAATGGTTTTATCGGGAGAGAATGGACTTGTCAGATGCCTAGAGCTCAGTTATTCTTGTATGTTTTTGTACATATTCTAGAATTACAATTGTAAAATATTACTTCCTACCTTGTTAACTGTCGAAGAACGAAGAATGAGGTCCTCGTTTGATATTACACGCTAATCGCGGCTAATCGTGAAGATGCACCATTGCCCAACTCTGTACTTGACTGAGGCGTAACGCTGATGTTAATGACAATTTGAAAGATAAAAATATAGAAATTGGCAATTTCTATAAGTGTGCGATATCAGAAGAACTGATAAATCTAGAAATTGTTTACCTTTGAAAGAAGCATCTGTGTATTTCAAGAACACATGATTTTTATTTAACAAGTAACTATATCAGAAGAGCTGGTCAACCTAGAAATGGATGAGAATTCATGGTAATCAACTTTGAAAGATACTTCAAGTACACAAAATTATATACATGAAAAATTAAATAAGTAACTGACTTATGTGGTGTCAGTCCAAAAAAGGATTTAGACAGTGTAAATTTTTCATATTGTTATGAAGTATTGGAAAAAATGACAGACCTGCAAAATGAGAGATGGCAAAAAGATAAAAAGAAATACTCACTGTCAAAAGTAAACTCTGCAGTTTCATAGAGTGGTGAGGATCGGACGGCTAAAAGGGGAGATGGGAGGCCGTCACTTAAACTTTTCAAAAAAAATTCAAAGCAATAAACCACAGTACAATGAAGAGCCCAATCTACTAAGTTAAACACAGCATAAACTAGTAGTTCAAATCTTAGCATTTTGTTGTTGGCTATCAGTTTCTCCAATAGATCTAATTTTGGATCGTTTTGATGTTAAATGTTCCAAGATATTTTTGCGTACAGTGCTGTATGTATGAAGTATTCCAGTATAACGTTGTAACGTATGATGTTAATTGGTCCGGGATAATTTTGTAACGTACAGTGTTATGTTTGCGTTTAAATGTTGTCGTAAAAATGTAACCATTCTTGTATGAGCAGATATGATGTGAGAATCTATTGATTAGTGCATAATCCAAATGACAAGAAATCCAAGAAAAGAAACGATCAAAGCAATGTTTAATGACTTTAGGAGTCATCCGGTAGCGAAAAGTACAGGACAAATCAAATAATGAATGCATTCTCAAGAAGAAGCAATTTTGCCCAAGTATTCTTTCAAGTTTGGATAATCATTCAGACAAACGCATTGTGTGTGTCTGGCATCCCATTTTTGTCGCAGAATTAATATCACTCTTGTTGTGCCCAATCCTATCATCTCGAAACTCGAACGAACCCCCAAGACTATCCAGTGCAGTCATATCCAGAACCTGATCCCGATTCAGATCCCATTCCTACAGACTTTGAACCTTTCACAAGTTCTGCCTGGCAAATCTCCCAAAGGCATAGCATATTCCGAAGAGAGTATTTCCCAGTAGACTTTACAAATTCCAACGATTTGATTGACCACGGGAAAGAAAGGAGATCTCCAAAACCTTTGCGAGAAAGTGAAACGATCATTTTTGATCATTTTTGAAATTAAGGAAACACCTCACAAAAGTTCATGTGTCTAAAGACGAAATTTGGTCCTGCCAGTTTCAACAGACCCCACTCAGTACATTAAGTAGTGATAACAACTGAGTGTCTACTCCTTTGAGGATGACAAAGTCTCGATTCAAGATTAAGAATTTGTGAATTTACAAGGGGATTTCGGTTATGGACAAAGAAATCACCCTGACCCTATCACAGAATCAGTCTTCTAAGCAGTTCTGGTCCGATGAAAAAGAAAAAATGCAGTTATAAATCACATCATTTGGTGTCAAGAAAAATCATCAAACACATGGCTAGTATTTGGTTGAATATCTCATTTTTGCCAATTGCTTTCACTCTCTCATTCAATTGGTGTTTCATCCTGTTTGTCCGTGAATACAAGATTCGTTAATCGTCTCGAAACTGGGAAAAATCGCTCAGGATTCATATCCCATACTGCGGTGCAGTCGTTTCCAGAACCTGATTCCGATTCAGATCCCATTCCTACAGACTTTGAACCTTTCACAAGTTCTGCCTGACAAATCAAGCCCTTGTGAGAAAATAAAACGATCGTGTTCAGAATTAAGGAAATGGAAACATCTCCTGAGGCGTAACAAATTCGTAGAAACGGAAGTAGTTTCAGCCAATTTCAACTGACCACAGTGAAGTACACAGTTATCATTCTCAAAGGAGAAGGCAACTTAAGTCTCCACTCTGGTTTCTCCAAGGGATTCAGCTGATGGCCAAAGAAATCATCCTGTTTATGCAGGATCGGACTTTGAAACAGTTTTGGTTTCCAAAAAAGAAAAGATGCAAGTTCATAAATTGAGGTTAGGAAAGGTTAGGAAAATTATTCAGATGAGCGCATGGCAACTATCTAGTTGAAGATCACGGAATTACCTCAACCGTCCATTCACTTGGAGTTTCCTCCTGTCTGTCCATGAATACACTACAAGATTCATCTATCATTGCGAAACTGGGAGGAATCGCCCAAGATGGATATATTCAGTATATACTGCAGTGCAGTCATATCCAGAATCTGATCCCGATTCAGAGCCCGTTCCGAACAGACTGAACCTTTAACATGTTCTGCCTGGCAAATCTCTCAGCGAAAGCACATTTCATATTCCACAAATATCAACGATCTGATTGATCACATGTAAGAAAGAAAGAAAAAGATCGTGTTCGAAATTAAGGAAACAGAAACATACCCAGAAAAATTCAACAGTGCGCACTACATCAAGTACTGCTAACAGTTAACTCTCATTCTCAAAGGAGAAGGCATCCAAAGTCTCATTCTAGCTTTTCCATATCACAGAATCGGTCTTCGAAGTGGTTTTGGTGCAATTGGAAAGCTCTTAATTTGAGGTTAGGAAAATTATTCCGACAAGGGCATGACAATACATCAGGTTGAAGTCACGGATCCGCCGATTTCAGTTGGAGTTTCCTCCTGTTTGTCCATGAATAGAGGATTCGCTAATCATCTTGAAACTGGGAGGAATCGCCCAAGATGCAGAAATCCAGGACTGCAGTGCAGTCGTATCTAGAACCCGTTCCCACAGACTTTGTTCTGTTATGCAAAGCAAATCTCTCGGCGGCAGGAATTGACATCCATGTTCCAAGAAAGCCTTCCCCAAGACTTCACAAATTCCAGTGATTGCATTTGTGAAAAATAAGGAAACATCTTCCAAGAGTTCATGTAACAAAGGACAAAGTTAGACTGGGTTAAGCAACAGAAAATAAGTACATGAAGTACTCATATGTAGCTTTCACCCAAAGGCCTCCAAGGTTTCCAATCTACTTTCAGGATTTCCAAATATCCTAGGGGATTCCAGTTACGGACAAAGAAACCATCTCATCCTTGGTTCACAGAATCGGTCTTCGAAGCAATATTGGTCCCAAAAAGAAAACGATTATGCACATGGACAGTTTATAATTGCACAAGGGTTATAATTTACAACCAAGTGTAAAGATGCAAAATGTGTTCCTTTGAAACCCAAAGAAATTTCACAAGTGTCAGATTACTTTCAGATGTTCCAAAAAGCAGCGGTACCCCACCCATTTTAGGATACAATGAGACGTTCTCCAGATGTCATCTTGTGTGGCATATCTCATTCTCAGCAATCAAGTTGGGCTCTTCTACCAAACACCAATGCCAAAGAAAAATCAGTTTACTTCCGAAAACAATCCCAACTACGCCGACTAACTTATAAAATACTTGACAAATCCCACGTGAAAGAAAGACAGGAGGAAAAATATTTTGTGAATGAATAAATGAGGGAATAACGATAATGTTAATTCAGCTCAATCACATGAATTTTTGATAACTAGCGTCTGCATAGGAAAAGGATTCAAAGTCTGCTCTTTGCCATTTGGTCAGAAATATTCCGTTCATTCTGAAAACAAAAAGGGAAATGCTAAAAATTACATGCAGATCGCAATTAAAATCTAACATGAATATCCAGTTTTGTCCTTTTAAATCCTGATGACAGTTAGAATGTTCTAAGAAGCAATGTAGCCCACCCAGTTTAGGATACAAAAAGGAATCCCCCAATGCCATCTTGTTTCGGCTAGCTATTCACCGACCGCAGCAATGAAATGAGGCTCTTCTTCCAAATATCTGGCAATAGCATCACTTTCAGTCCACTTCTGAAACTCCAACTACACCAACTCACCCGTGAACAGAACACATGCAGGATCGTTCACTGTACACAACATGGGCATTTAGTCCGGAACATGGCCAAAGGATTAAACTACGCTGTTTAGTGTACAAAACTTGAGGACAAAATTTCGGGATGCAAAAAGAATGTCCAAAGAAGTGAACATCCCTAGCGACAATGTTTGCTTAACGCCATTTCCCGATGCTTCCCCTCCCTGAGCGTAAAAACAGTGATTTCAAAGAGGTGTACTCATGTAAGTGTAAAAATGTCGGAAGTCTTGATTATGTTGTGAATGATGCTTCTAGGATCAGATGTCTTTCGTTGATTAGATTTGACTGGTACCTAGCGCATGGGATATCTCTTGCACGACTTTTTTGGGTAATATCTGCTTGAATGTATGTACCAATTGTACCTCCATGGAGCGATACCCCAATGTCAGTAAAAGTTTGGTGTCGCTCCAGACAAGTGCTACAAAGTAGATACAGTCGGAACCGGTTGGTCTCGTTGATCTGAGATCTAAACAGTGAGGAGCTTGGACAGGAATACAGAGGTATTGGTACAATCAGACATTATCAGATTGGGCATCAAAAATGAAAGTTGCCGTACAAAGAAATAATAAAGAGTGATTTGTAGTCCAGAAACAAATCACTTTCAGTAGGTCAGAAAATGATTTTGTATTATTTTGTAAGAATCTTTGTTGTTTTGGATGAGTGTCAAGCAAGTTGTGTAATATTGTATTTTGTCTAATTTCTGTTGTGTTTATATATATATATATATATTTGGTTGTTGTTTTGATATGATCTGGGCTTGTTAAGATGTTCATATAAATGTACTGTGATACCAAACATTGAAATGTTGGGAAACTGATATTTCCGAAAGCAAAACATCTAAAATGATTTTGAAGTTACATGTATGTGAGAAATAGTGCTTAATTGAAGTTTTAAATGATTCAGTAGATTAATCCTAATATTTTTCTGACTTGTCACTTGTATACCTTTTTATACTGATGTTAGTAATTACTGCTGAAAGAATCAGGTAAATTCATTAATTGTTGAAGGGAATATGTGTAAATAAAGGTGCCTTAGGTGCCTGCAAAGCAGTGTATTATCGATTGATTTGTAATTATGCAGGTGTACCTGCCGAAAACAATTACTTAATACATTTGACACACATGCTTACAGTGACTTACGGGTTAATTTTAGAAAGTGGTAATTTCTCTAAATGATAAACAAATTTTAAAGAGTAAATAATGGAATAAGTAATGTACGATCTAGCTAGAACTGTATGTTCCTACACCTCCTCCATCCCCACCCCATATATTGTAGTTCAAACCATCCCCCGAACCACACATTTTCACCTTTATCCCAACTTTCCTGCTTCTCATTCAAAACTTGTGGACATCAATACTCTCAAACCGATAACACTACCAATACCAAAGACAGTTTTAATAAATGACGAATGAAAGCACGGGGTTCTTATTAGACTTGACAAACAGTGCAATTCTTTTGCCCGAAAAAGTGTCCCCGATCGCCGATAATAGATTTTGAAGTCATTTCGACCCTGGCAAATGAGATGGTTAAGTGGGAGTTTGAGAGCCCAATTTTCAGGGCAAATGAATGCATAAAAATTAAGGGAGGTTAGGACCCCTTTGATTCCTGGGCTTTGCCTTCGGTAAATCATTGGATATCCTAACCTTCTTGTGGAATTTCTGAGTTATGTTAAGGACTTTAAACTTACTCGTGTTTTAAGCGGTACAAAATTCAGAATAATTAGGACGGCAAGACTGATTTTGAATTGCACTGTATGTCAGGCTACATACTAACCAAAAATTAAATTGTTGATGAAGTTGCAAGCTTTAGTCAGATTGATTTGACTTTATGGTTTATTTTGGTTTTTTTGTGGCAACTGTCGCAGCCCATAACCATTCTCAGAGAGGCTATTTCCTCCTACTCCATTTTGGATTTCGGGAATGCTTTGGTTCCACAGGTATCATAGATATCTGCGCATGGATTGTCACCTTATGGATGCTATGCGTGGCTTTAAGTGAACAGCTGGGAACTGGTGAAGTCACACCACTGCATTCTGACGACCTAATGCTTCACTTTTATGTTAATATGACACTTATAATCATATGACCTAACATAATACTCCGACAAACTGACACAACCTGACATAAATGTCATGCACCTGGTAACCCTCCCCCCCCCAAAAATCCCTGCATCGTTTATCGTTTCTGTCTCCTTACATACTTTAAGATCAGTCTTTGGCAAACATTTTTCATATTTGACCGACACTTTTTGAGTAACATCAAAGTGGAATTGGATTTAAGAGACAATTCTAATACATGACTTTAAAATTAGTAACAGGCAAAATGACTGACAAAATTTTGTGAAGATATCGATGCCTGCCATGAATTTTAAAATGGGCATAAAATAGAAGAATGAAATTGCCACTGTCTAAATTAAACCCAACACAAAGTGGTGAGGATCGGACGGCTATAAGGGGAGATGGGAGGCCGTCACTAAATAAAAAAAAAATTGAAATCAGTTTGTAGCATATGAAATAAAACGTGGACATGAAAATATGTAATAATATTGGTTAATGACATAGAATGAGAATTGGGTACTTTTAACAACAGGGGAAAATGAATTGAATACTGAAGAAAGTGCCGTAAAGAATTATGGGAAATGTTTTAAAATTAGTAACAGGCAAAATGACCGACAAAATTTTGCATTGTGTGATGTTTGGGTCAGGTTCACAGACCCAACGTAGGTTGCCCGAACGAATCTCGGGTCGCCATGGCGATCCCGCGAATGCTAATTTCGTGCACTATATTAAACACATCACCTTCCAAATGTACATTTAATAGTTGTGTTTATCATGTATTTAATAAATTTGTATGTCATTAAGTGTGATGTAAGAAATGTCTTACGAGAACATACAAACACAGAAAAGGTGAAGTGTGTGATCCACTGTTTAAAAGCATCTGCACATATGTTTCATGCACAACATGTACAGCATTTACCCGCACTGAGGCACCCGGTGCCAAAACCAAATTTGCACGAGGTGTTAAAAGTCACAAATGTTCTTTGACTTTGATTATAACCATGAAAATGATGCAAAAATTGACATGTATTGATAGATTAATCATCTTAAGATCAGATGTTGACAAAAAAATTCCATCCATTAACATTAAACCAGAAGTGTATGAATCTTTTAGAAAGAAGCAAGTAAACTCTATTCGCAATGATTTTGGTTCCAACCGTGGCTGCCCTGTTATTTCAATCTTATAATATACAAATCATGAATTGAGTGCAGCAAAGTTTCAAGCCCAAATTAGTTGGCGTGTGCGATGAAAATGTAATATTCTGGCTGACTTTTGGTGTAAGAAACAGATAATAGTTTGGACAATGTAAATTCAGTTGTGTATGTATGGGCTTATTTAGCACAACCACAGTGCAACAGTGTGACTTTAATTATTTTAATTTCCGTAATCTGTATAACCTGTACATATAAAAAATTGAAATCAGATATCATTGGAGGCCATCATGAATTTAAACATAGCATACAAAAGGCAAATAGACTGCCGTGAAACTATGAAAGAGTATGAAAGTATGTGAAAATTGCTTAATTGTATGTTTAAATTTTGTAACATACTGCAAAGTACTTGTAATGATCTAACTTAATTAAGAACACAATGGAACACAATGGGATAAGTGCACCGAAAGGTTTCGTCTTTGGAATTTGTGGTTGACAATTAGTGTTGTACTTTTGTCTACGAATTTAATGTTACAGATCTCAGACATGGGTCTTTTCCGCAAAAAGACAAAAGACTAACCAGTGTTTTATTAATGTTCTTTGCGTGTCTGACAGAAATAAGAAATGTGCAATGAAATGTCAGTTTAGTGTAGAATCTGAAACAATTCCTGTGGTTAAACCAAGAAATATTGAATGTAACAATGAAAACGGTTGAGAATTGAAATGTTTTAAATAACGCTTGTATTTCTATGGGTACAATTTGTATTCCAAACAAAAGGAAGAGATTTGAAGAATCCAAAACGTGAAAGAATGTAAGCCAAGATCTTAGGGTGTGCACTGATGCACTAATACATAGCCTAAAACAGTTTTGTGACAACATTAAAGAAGCATTCAAAAAAATCAGTAAGTCCGAAAAGTGATCTCATTTCCGCTGTATTTAAACGTTTTTGTATGTAGTTTGGATGTGAACAGGTGTAGTTGCATGTGAATGCATGCATACTACATTAACATTGAAATTTCTCAACTAAAAAGGCCGTGTGGAATTTGGTGTGGCCTCAATTATAAAAAATTGTATGGAAAGACGACAAAGCAATGGTCTAAAATCGACTCTGACACAGACTACATACAGTACAGTGACAGTGTAGGTTATAAATAACCTTAAATAAAATTGTATCTATAAAACGTTAAGATGTAAAATGACGAGAAGATCAATTGCAAACAACGGTTTTTGATGGTACACCTGCACAAACTTGTCTAATCTTTACTGACATTGTAAATAAACAGATGTTAGGCTTGATTTCAAATTAATAATTTGCCAATTTAAACCTGTATCAGATATAGACAGGCTGTGTTTTCAATGTAGACCTGGTGTTTTCAATAAGCACTAATACTGTTCAGAATAAGAGTGATGTAACTTATTGTGCAACAATAACAACAATACACATAAGTGCCGATGCTATGAGTGGCTTTAGCCACAAGTGCTCTGTAATTTTGGCTGCAAATTAGTGAATTTTTGGATATTCTATTGACTGGCGACCAAAAACACTAATATTTTGCATTCCGTTAAAATGTTATTACTTCATCGGTCCGTTTTTATCATGACGAAATTGTAGGCTTTATCTTAGTACGCCAATTTTAGCTTTTTATATGCTAAAAAAGTAATTTATAGAAATGTCAAATGAGATGAAGTTGAAATGGTCCCTCACTTCCCCACCCCACCTTCTTCCCAACCAAAATTCGTGAACCAACATTTTCTCTATTTCTGAACCACACTGTTTTTACCCACAATCTTACCAACTTTAAGCTAAGATCACCCATTTTTGATGGTTGATAAAACAAATAAATAACTCAATGCACCCAAAAACTAACAATTCAAATACCCAGACATTCTTATTCTTTGCAATCCCACAGAATTTCTAGACATAGAAATCAGGGTTTGATTCCTGGGGTTCCCATCGGTAAATCATTAAATATCTCTCCCATCCGTTGAAATTACTGACTGCTTTGAAAGGACTTTGAAAATATTCATAACTTTTAAATGTACGATTAACTTAGATTCATATGAATTTGTACACTTTGAGACTCTTAACGGTAACCCCTTTAACAACAAATCAAACAGAAAATAAATTCTTGGCATTGGCTTATCCAAGGGGACGCCGCCGGCGTGCGACCCCCCAACAAATTTCTTTCATTTTTATAGAGTATAAAATTTCAGAGGGAACCCCTTCCCCCCTCCACCGAAAAATCCTGGATCTGCCCCTTCTTAGTGTAGTTACCTGACTTTGTTTTAGGTTAAATTTCATCATGTAGCCTAATTTCGCTGAACCTTAGTAATTTAACATAGATATTGCAGCAAACGGATAAGATCTGACCTTACCTCCATGAGCCTACACATTAATCCTCCACCCAACTCCCATTTGGTATTGGTCCACTATTTCTTTGTTCCTTTCGACTCCTGTTCAGTGGACGAGAAGATGCTACTATTAAAAATAGAATTAGTATGGAAATACTGTCAAAAACAAGGTCAACCGTAGGTTTCAGATCTCGGTGCACATTGAACACACTCTGCCCGTTGAGCATCACACATCACTCC
>JBCAUI010266633.1:0-48658 GCA_038406195.1 Haplosyllis anthogorgicola
CCCCCCCCCCCCCCCCCCCCCCCCCCCCCCCCCCCCCCCCCCCCCCCCCCCCCCCCCCTTTCCTGGTCAACTTTTTGCAATGGCTGCCCAGAACACAAACCTAGAGTTTTGCAATGGCTGCCCAGAACACAAACCTAGATTTCCTCCAATACATTAGGCATGAGGATCAAATATGTTGCGGCACATTGCAAATGTGAAATTTTTCCTCAGTTGTATATCTCTGTATTTAGTGTAATCTGCACTGATACATTGGTGTTGGTATTTACTGATAAATCCGCCGTGTGTTTCTAGAGTATCCCGACTCAACCTTACATACTGATAGCTAGCGAAGTCAAGCTACACGTTTTACGTCACCTCGTGCGTCTAGGAAATAACCAGATTCTTAGTCTGTCAAATAATTCGGCGACGTTACGCTTGTTGCTGACGTAGAATCCGGAGATTTTACATGACATACTTTCTAGTTGATATAATTACATTTGAAATCTTTGAAATTTTTTTTTGTAGAACCTGGTGATTTCATTGTTTCTTCACTTAACACTTATACCGTAAATGTCGGAAATAAGGCGCAATACCAAAATAAACCGCACTCCCTTTTTAGGGCTAACTTTCAAAATTATTTACTATCCTGAAAATTTCTGATTACAAACATTTTAAACAAATAGTTTACTGTAACTCCCACACTTTTGCAGCTTTGTTTCATATTTTATATGGTTTTATATTTTTCTTCAGGAGTTGTTGAAGGTTTGAGTTAAAAGTTCAATGGAAATGATGAAGTTAAGTAAGTTATGTTATGTTAGACCATTTTTCTCATGTCTGTAAATTGGTCTAACAGATTTTTTAAATAAGGCGCGGGGCAAAAAATTTATCCTCCGCGCATGCGCCTAATCTCCGACATTTACGGTATGTCACTCTTATTGCTAAGGATGGCTCTTTTTGAAGAGGGTCATCCACTTAAACGAAAATAAAAACGTGTGACTCGACCTTCCTAAGATATTGATATTGACACCAGACTTGAGATAAGGTAGAAGTGAGTAAGATAAACACTCTTACGTCTCTATTGATCTGTGTTCGATTCCCTCTGTGTAAATCTGTAGGTTGCCACTTGTGTACGAGTACCTTCTATTGACCTTGCTGATAGCAGTACAAGAGCCACTTGAGATTGACTGATGCCACTCCCAATTTCACCACATATACACATAATGTACAAATGTCTATCTATTCATTTATGTTAGGCTTATTTATTTTAATTGT
The DNA here is from genome assembly GCA_038406195.1 of Haplosyllis anthogorgicola. NCBI lineage: Eukaryota > Metazoa > Annelida > Polychaeta > Phyllodocida > Syllidae > Haplosyllis > Haplosyllis anthogorgicola. The sequence continues at coordinate 1,252 of JBCAUI010266633.1, forward strand.
TTGGATTACATTTCCCGCCGCACTTTGAAATTGAGATTTAAAACAAACAAACAACTTATATGGCAGCTGAAACATGTTGTGCACGGCAAAAAAGCTCTGTTGGTCACATCGACTAACTTCCATTACAAGTCAATTGAAATTTTTTATTGACATTTATGAATAGTTTGGCTTTTTTAGACACCAAGTTTAATTTTGATTTTGATTTTTTTCCGATCACCGCACTTTGAAAATCCTGTCAGTGCAATGTAATCCAAATAATTAAATAAAACAAATATGGCTGCCAATTTGAGAATAATGATCACAGGAACATAATTTTTGCTAGGCTTTGAGATGGGACATAGGTGCATGTGTGTGTAAGATATGAAGTCTCTGTGATCAGTAGTGTGTTCAGGGTGAGTGTGCACAGACAACGCCAATGCCAACGCTGACAACGACAACGACGATGGACAATTCATGATTCTATAAGCTCTTTGGCAATTATGCCAAATGAGCCAAAAACCCCTTGGTGTAGTGAAATATAAGTCTGCAGACATAAGGAGGAGCTGTAGATTTGTTAACCATGTGTACAACTAAAAACATGCAAAAATTGAAGCATACCCTCACCATTGGTGTACTGTAAGGTATCACAATCACTGACGTTCTTGTTGTTGCAACCTCCTTGATTCCTAAAAAATAAACAATGTAAATGTAATTGTACAGTAAAATTACTTGTGCACATTAAAAAAATACTAAATTTAAGTACAGCTGTATTTAGACCTTAAAATCGTCCTGCTTTCTTTGTCATATCTGAAACTTCATTACTGACTGACTTTACCAGAAGCACAAACTAAATATATGTGACATGACGTCAACAAAATGCATTACATTATGATTCAAACGAAAAAGAAACGTGAACCTTTTAAGCATTGTAGTTAACTCGATTTGCAATAACTTGCTGTGTACATTATTTGTAATAACAAAACATAAAACAAAACAAAATGTCCTTGGCCTCCATCACCAATACTTTAAAGCAATAAAATTCTTACAATAAACATAACGTTTGAACGTAAACTGAAAGCCCTGTGTAGCGAGTGTTAAATAACATTTCCAGCAGGAAATTATTCTTATATACCTACCAATCGAAACACGACCTGATTACAATAACCTGACCCCTTTGTCTCATGCTTTGAAAAAGTGTACAAGAACACCAATAAATGTCATGCTTGTTTAAACACACCCAGTCTATCCTTCAAATATCATTTTGCGTCCCTGCTTAAATATATGTCCAACTTTCATGTTGGTGAAAAAAAGCCTTACATAGTATGGGCCGTTATATTTAATGATATCATGCATCTTTGAAAACAAAGCTAAAACCCTATGTATTTAGGAAACCACTATGTTCAAGCTTGTATGAGTACCTCATGTAGGGCCTATGCTTCATATTTAATGGTATCATAATGTATCTGAAATAATGTTTGCCTCTCGCTCATTATTCTTAGTATGTACTCATCTGGTACAACTGACTGTACCACTTCCATGTATTTTGATATTGTTCATTTATCACTATTCCCGATTCCCACGAAACATCCTATGCAAAATCATGTTTTAGGCTAATCCATAGCAGATTCACAAAAAATCGCAGACACATTAAAAGTTTTGTTTGCCACGACATATAACCCGTTAACATAAAATGTATGAATAACAATAATAAACAGAGTAATAAAACACTTGGCTTACCTTTTGCAGTACATGATGACCATAATGATAACAATGAACATACAGATGATGACGGCCACAGCGGCTCCAGCGATGATCATTGAGTCCGGACCGTCGTCACTGTCACCTGGAACATCCTCTTTAGTTACTGTTTGTGTAGCAAGTGATGCCCAGCCAAGACAGTAAGTAGTAGCCAATCATGGCCATAAGAAGTGTGGAAGAGCACCATGCAAGCAGCACATGAAAAGAGAAAAAATGAACACATCCCTTTTTATAGATAAGAAGCAAAATAATGGACGTAAAATATTAGCTTTATTACAATGTAGTTACTAACTTATTTTGGCGACACTGCAAACGGGAGTTATAGCAGATCACAATGTACAAATTTTGAATGGCGAAGTTTACTGGCATGCGAATTGTAAAATAATGTCTTTTAATGTGTGTTGAGAAATACAGAATGCACTAGTACGTTAAATTTACACGACGAACTAAATCTAGCTTATATCACTAAATTAGCATTTAACTTAACAAGACATCTCATAGTCGGTTTCCTGGGTATCAATCATGCAACTGATTTTGTTGAATAAATCTGATTACAATGAATAATTATATTTGATTCGGAAACAACTAGTTCACAACATTCTTTTGTTTGCAGGATCTATGCATTGAATCTTTGGCATTAAAAGTTCGAATACTCAGTTCTCTTTTAGTTGTTTGCACCGACTACAAAGCTCAACATGTTTTTTGTTTTGTTTTGTTTTGTTTTTAATTTTAAAAAAATAGAGTAAACCGTACCTGTGCTACCCCTGCCGTGGTTAGTAATTTTTGTGGTCAGCGGGTCACTGAATTCCCCCCATCCACGCGCAGTTTTACCTCGAACCTGCAAAAGCAAAAATAATAACAAACCTGTACAAACCCATACGAAAGCCACCTACAGATAAATTTGACATGTTAAATACGCTAGGTCTAGATTTTGCTGCCCTCTAACGTTTATTACTACGAGATAGGACCTTGCAAAATATTAAATGGAGAATTTTGATAAAAAGGTCTCCCATCAGAAAGTGACCCCTGAAGCAAGGCTGATTGAAGCCCACTCTTCTGATATTTACCCAAACACACGGCATTTACAAAATTTTAACGAGAAAACATGATTGACAGGTTCTTGAAAAGTACCATTTTTGTCCGAATCAATTGGCTGTAAAAGTCGACAAACAAAGTCTGTAGGACCCTACAAAGCCCCCCAGATGTGCAGAATATTAAGCTTACACGGGGTTTTAAAATGACCAACAATGGCCGAGACACCTTCTTTGCAGGCCAGAACCTTGCGCAAACATTCAACATTCTACACTTATTCTAAATTCCTCTTTTCAGCACTCCTGGGCTACATCAAATCGCAATTTGCTTCCAACAAAACCTCCCAATACGTCGGCATACAGAACCATTCAATTTCTATGGGAGGGATTTTTATTCCAAATGTGAAATGACCCTATCTGCCTGACCTCTGTGTGTTTTCCATTCTTTTTCATTAGCTGAAGGCAGACTTGATCTTTGGGTCTATATCTATTGGACAGCGTGGACTGTTCATCTCGTATTCTGTACAGGGGTCAGCAAAAGTAATCACTGCTATCAAAACCTGCCCACCGCTCTCTGCTGATGCACAAATATTGCTTAACTTCAGAAGGGCTTGACCATGGCGAAATGAGTAGCACTGGAATCAACCAGTTTTCTGCTCAGGCACTGGGACTGGACCCCAACCCTTTGAAGCGATTGTTTATTTTCAGCAAATCTCCACAGTGCAGCGCTTTGGACGGTAAATAGGCAGTCGGCTCTTGTCACAATTGCAATGGGTACGATAAGCCCAGAAGACCAACAGACAGCTCGGCATTCTCTAATCATTTCTCTGCCCATATACTGTATTGGTCTGCGACTCTCTGAGGCATCGCTACCGTAAATAGACGGCGCACTAAACCCGCCACACAAGAAACTTCATATGGGGATTGACCCAGAATGACGTATTTCCCAGCTCGGTTGGTTCGCAACCGTCTCTACCAGAAAAAGACCGAGCAAATGAGCTTGGCAATGTTTTTATAACACATTTGCTTGTTTGTTTAAAGCACACTGTCAGGCATCAAGAAGGAGAAATAAAGTAAAAGCTAGTAACATAATTTTTGGAGGTTTTTAGCTCTTATGGACAATCACGAGGCAATGTTGCTGTATGATTTTGACAGAAGAACTTTATCTGCTTCATAATTCGCATTGAAACACCCTATACTTAGCATTCTTTACCGACTCAAAAGACCCAGAAAAAGCCAAGGTGCCCCGGGCTCAAGTGCATCTAAAACTCCTTGAAAATCAAGCCATTTGTGGTACCCGAGAACACCTTAGCATCAGTCCAACTATTAAGGAAATAACTCTAGGTTGACTGTGTCAGACAAATAATAGGTCATATAAAACCTGTTACCTGAATCCTAGTGATCTACCGCTATTACCTTTTGATCGAGTTCGATTTAGCAATTAAAACAATGTGATCCCCGGCTGTTTTCAAGGCATTAGAGGGCAAATCCAACGGCAACTCTTGCCTTTCTTTTTAAATGGGTAAGAGGGACTATCATTTCAACTTTAGCACAGATAAGTATTCACACTCTTTCAGGTGGAAGTCTTATTTAATCAGGCATATAGGCCAAATGATCACCTTCCAAAGAAGTATTTAATATGATATGTCACTATTTCGTGCCTTTTATGTCAGTCTTTCGGATTACAAAACTTTTCACTATTGATGTGCAACTTCAGGTCAAACAAAGGTAAAACACACCGTACAAATGTTTTAATCGATAGGCTACGATACCTCATGAATATTGTTAATTTGCAAGCAGAGTATAATTAATAGTAATTAGCCGTAGTTTATTTCAGCACAACATAATGCTACAGGGAATATGATAAAGCATTGAAATGTCACATATGATTTACCAATCAATTGAACTGTCATTTTGCATCAGCAAAAATGCCTTATTTGGTGAAACTTAAAACCCGCCGCATTGTGAGAACAAACCAGTTGCGCTGCAACTTTTCTCTTCAGGTTTCGTCTTGTTTTCAGGTTGAACTTTTAAATTACCCGTAACCCGAGATGGAATGCGTAAAAATGTCTTACCAGAAACACGTAGTCTGTTCCTTGGCTGAGGCCAAGGATCGTATGGTTGAATTGCGTTGTCAAGATGTCCTTGGTGGTGTTGAGCTTCTCTTTTTGGTAATACTTGATGTGGTACTCGTTCATCTTGGTGTGAGGATCTTTGGGATGTTCCCAGGCAATGGTGACACTGTTGCTTCCCACACTGGCAATTCGCAGGTTATGCACCTTCGCTGGAACTAAAGTAATACAAAATGTAGTATTAAGAATAATGATTCGGAAAGAAATTTTTGAACTTAAGACGTTGTCTTGCAGTCTTACTCAATAGCTAAACGTCTGAAACCTGTGCAAAGAGTCTATTCACATGTCAAAGAATATTAAAATGGACAAAATGCCGGGGATTCTATGCCTGCTTAAAATTCTATTGGTGGGTTATTTTTATTGGGTTTTCCTATTTAAGTCTGCTGGTCTCTTAACAGTGTTAGGTCTGGGTATCCCCGAGGACCACCCTACAGACATTCTCTGTCTGCTTACTGCCTCTTTAAAAAGTGTGTTTTGTTTGGCCAAATTCATACACAGATTTTCTGCTGACGAAAACCATGCCCCCATATGATCACCTGTGATAGCTTAAGCACTATACTGAAGAACCACCCCATATATCCCCGGTCTTTTATCTCTTCCTGATACCATCAGTCGCCTAAAACTCTGCACAAAAATACTATGAGATCAGTCAAACAATCAGACCAAACATAAGCAGATAGCATGTCGCATAAACATTCACATGTCAAAATACATTTTTCACTGCCCATCAAGTTCTTATCTGTATAGCTGTTGTCTTGGTAACTAGATCGCAAGTTATTGGCGATAAACATAATACAGCAGGTCAAAGGTTTGAGAGTGGACACACGGGTGATCTTGTGATCTCACCATGCTACCCCTTATGGGGTAAAGAAGGGGCCAGACACAATATACATCTTACCCCCTCTTTACAGGCGTTTTCTTCCTTTGTTACTTCTTCCCATTTAGGGGACACAACTGTTCATGGTGTCTGTCTGTAAAGGGTGTGTCCTTGTCACTTTTATTATCATTTAATATCGTCTGGCGCATTAACGTCTAAAGTTGAGTAATAAGGTTGATTTTCTTTTTCAAAATGCTTAAAATTGTTATCGGGCAAGATGTAAAACGTGCATGCACTGTAACCGAAAGACAGTAAGCACTTTGATGGGTTGAGCATTTCAAGCACGTAGATGGTTATCCACGATGTTAAGAGGGATAGTTTATAAACTTTATATGAAGGTCACATGGCAGAGGTACAAAGCTTATGTCAGCCCACGGTATGGGGGAAGAGGGCAAAACAAAGATCTTACAGTTTTCAAATATCCCCCAAAATTTTGGTGTGGGGGACAAAATGTCCCTCAGTTTCATAAAGTAGCGGCAAGCAAGGAAAATATGGATGAAATTTTAAAAATAACCGATCATCCGGAATTGCGCACGGAAGGGATCTCCGGTTCACCCACCAGCAGTGCAATACTTTACAGGGGACAGAACTGTCATCGCGTCTAGTGTTTATTTTGGTTCAGTCACATTGGGCACCAATGGTTGTGACCCGACATCGCATTTGTATAATCAACATTGGCTCCACCGTACCAGCTTCGCTCACAACTTTCACCACCGAGGACGTGTTGAAAAGTCAGATCAGAGGCCTTCAGTGCCAGCCACTTGACAATGTTACGGGGGTTAGAGCTACAATAAATTCTCAGCTGATCTGTTTGCAGTAACCAGCATTTCCTGCGTGAATCACCGAGAAATCACCACCAGTTCATTTCTTATCAAAATATACCACTCGCATGAGCAGCATTTGATACATTTTTCCTCACTGCTGGATAGTGTCTGGGAACCGTTTGTCTGGATAAATAACAAATTTCTCAAAACAATTTTCATAATTTTCACAATGTTATCAATGCAGGATATTCTTAAGTGGCCCTTGCTTTCAAAAGCTTGTTTTAACGAGGTCATTATTATTTTATGCGAAAATTTCCCATATCTGAAGTAGTCAGTAAGCGATGACCAGATCTCATGACAAGCTTTTTTTCTCCCTCTCTCGGTGATGGAGTGGTCATTGAGAAATGCCTCATTGTCTCGACCTCATTGCTTCTTCATTGCCAATGTGCGTGAAAGTTGTCAGTAATTCTTTCACTTATCCAACGAAAGCTTATCCTTTCTGCCTAAACACAATTAGAGCAATGAGAGGCGCTTATTTATTCACAGTCCAAGCTGTTTGAAGCTGTGGTTCCTCCAATCTGACGGCACAATACCTGATGAGTTTGACCGTGTACACATATCGGTGGGACCCCAAAGCTTTATATATAGCAGATGCGTAGTAATAAGCCATCTGATGCTCTAAATGGCTATTTATATCAGTCTTTGTTGAAGGAATATGTGTACGTAACTACTCGCAATGTACCTGAAGAATAAAGCGCTACATTAATGCTGATTTCGTCAGACAAACCCGTTTTAATCAGCTTTACTACCACTTAAAACGAACAATTAAAACGTTTACAAAATGACATAAGCTGCTTGATTGAGTATCTCTTTCAAATCTTATGAGGCACAATTATGCGTCAATGTGTCACTAATGAGCTACTGTTTCTGAGTCAAAGGGACAATACGGAGCGTCTCCCCTTCTATCTACTCGCAAAACTTTCACTGATAAGTGATAACCCTTGGGCTCCAAGTCAACCGTCACCAAATCAAGTAAATACATTCATATTTGTAAAGGGACGATCGTGTCATGTCCGTCGTTACGCAGCAGCTGTACAAGTCACGCAACTCCGCGACCAATTATCCGTCTGTTATTCACAAAATCTCCCGTGCATGATACGAACATTTGTTCTTAACCTATTGTTCGGCAATAATTTCATCCCCCATCTAATTTCACTTTTTTTCGAAATTAATAATTACGTTGAAACAAGGCCAACACCTCCTGCATGCTCTAAATTGCAGAAACAGACACGCTGATATGTTGTCATGTAAGGACACTCTGTAATTTCGGATAATTTCGCACCTTTGATGTGATAAAATGGCCGTTGTGAACACAAGGAGAGTATTGATTTGATAATGGTCATAAGTGTCCCAGTCCAGTAAGTCTTCTAAAGAGCTATTGGTGACAAAATGCTTGGGACATCAATGCTATAATCCTCAATTCAAATAGTAAATACCCAATATGGCCTTGTATAGAAAATCGAAAGAGATTTGGACACTTGGAGCATTAATAACAGTAACCTCTCGTTAACTGCCCACTTCACCTGGCTTTAATGTAAAGAGTTTTTAATACCTTCAAGTAGTTCGCTTAAAACCTTATGAGGAAACGTCCAAATATAAGAATAACTGTACCCTAACAAAAGACCATGCCCAGTGAAGCTCATGAGCACACTTAGTTAAGTTTTTAAAAACGATCTAAATGAGAGCTTAAGCTGGATCAAATGTAATTCACTGTTATTTAACCGTTTGGGTATACTCACCACGGAATAGGTTTGAATAGTCAAGACATTTTTAAATTGATTGTGAATTAAGAGGTTTCAATAATCCAGTCTAAAGCGACATTTTAGCTGCAATTTCCAATATTTAAGTGAGTACATAAAATGTATTTATAATTTGAATAAGACGCATACTTACTTGCGGCTTCGGTGGTCACGACTATTGCGGCAGAACGTTCGGTGCCTGCTTGCTGACTGACACCATTCTCCGATACTATGACGAACTTGTACTGCTTGTTGGGCATCAAACCCTGAATGGATACGCTGAAAAATAAAATAGTTACAATTAAATACAAAGTGATACATTAAAATGTAAATTTTATGTAGTACGAATTGATATGATGAAAATATAAAATAGTACTTAATCTGGCAAAGGAGCTGTGATGGTGAGTAAAGAGTTGTGTGAAAATAAGCCTTTAATTGTAACTGATTTTTGCGGCTGTACAATTGAAATTTTAGAACACTTTGCTAATTCTTGCGGGTAAAGCTATTCTGGGCATACTTTCCTCTTGTTTATTTTCTGCCAATTATTGCCGCTTTTTGCCAGTAATATCAACATATGAATTTCAAAGCAAGAATGCAGCGCTGGCTAATTAGAAATGACACCTGTCAAACAAGTTTGCCAGGGATGCTCGATGTATATGTACAGTTTAAGCAACCGAGATTGGCTACTTTAGCAGCAGATCATGGCGCCAATGAGAGGTTTACGTAGCTTCGTTTTTACTGAGTAGTTGAAAATGGCAGCCATCTGCATAAACAGTGTACAACATAGCATCCCAGCTGGAAGACTAAATCATGTGAATGTCTTCTCGGATTTTTGTGTACATTTGATCAATTAGCCTTATTACCATGGTGCAGCTAAAAAGGGTACAGCCACTATTTACATTTATAACTTGACTTGTGCTTTTTATATTTTAAATTAGACTTCCACTATTGTACGACTGTAAAGGGCAAATTTAATTGAAATGGTGGGAAAGGATTCTGCATCACTTGGCAAATATCACCATTTTATATATTGCTTTTTTCATTTTTTTTTTTTTTTTGTGAACTGGCTCTCGTCAAACTAGGGACTTTTACTGTCTTCAGCTTGGCATGTGCCCTATCTTACTGGCATATTAGCTTTCTTTGAGTACTTGCTTGTGGGCCCACACAAGAGTACTTACATGTAGTATCAGCGAGTATCAGCAGCTGTACAGCTATTGTCAACAGCTTTTTGTCTGAAGCTGCTCCGCAAAGAATCCACTGTTTATATTACAACAGATACTTACTCAAACAAAGTGCTATTTTGACATAACTTCTCTGTTATATTTCCTGCTCACTGGAGTCAGATAGGGGCTGAATACGAGGTGTAAGACTACACTATCACTATCTATGCAAAAGCTCCCTCGAGCAACATGACCTCACTGTATTGACTTAGATAAGTTTATGAAGAAGTCTATCAAATCAAAGCATCCTGCCAACCCTGATGATCTAGCCTATGACACTAAACAATAAACAGACCATCAGGACTTGCAGTACAACAGATTAAGTTATCACAAAAAACTGCACAAAGCATGCTGATTTAGTTCCCAAGTAAAGATCACTGCACGCAGGTATGTTTGCTTGCCATTAGAATCAACTCCAGACATCACAAACAAAGAGTTTTTTTAAACTCCATTGCAATTTTCTGATACGATAGGATCTTGACGTATTCCATACGCATAATCCACTGGAGCCCACTCAGAATTTGGGCACATTGTATTCATTCGATACATTTTTGTAGCAATATGCATCTGTACCCAACGAAGGAAAAAATACCCATTGCAAATGACAAAAGATATTTCAATTATGTACCTGGTTTGGTTGAAACGTTCCTTCTTGGGATAATACTGGACTTCTGGTGGACAGTTGTGGAGACAGTTGACGGTGTAGACAATGTCCGATCTGCCTCCCAGATCCGCTGGTCGAATCCACGTCAGGTTTACTGTGGACTGACCCAATCCAGTCGTCGTGATGTTACGCACTTCTGCCGGAGGTCCTGAAATAATAAAAAAGTGTTGTAATTGTACCTTAGTCTACACTATCAGAATATTAAAACAGTAAAAAGGTGAAAAAGAGAAGGCCATAGATACGGTAGTTTCCTTTATGAGGATAAAATATCTATGGCAGTTTGGTGTTAATGTATAATGCAGTCCAATGTTTCTATACAAGTCTCTAGCGTGTAAAATTATTGAAAATTATTATACCTGCATAATATGCAAGTCTGAGGTATGACACAATATTTTTTTGGAGTTATGAGGGCTAGACAAAAAGAACCTGCAACTGTCGGGTCAAATTTACACGCACATTATTCAGCCGTCAAATTGCTCATTGTTGGACCTTGTAATAACGTAGAACCCAGGCAAATAGCCATATTCAGCCTACTTATTTCAGCTTCCAAATTTGGTAAAGTCACTAATTCAGGGTGTAATGGCTTTGAAAAACGCCTTACAGTGGCATTTGCATGTCTTTCAGATTGGTGCAAAAATGTCCAAATGGCTCAATATTTTGCATTTACTTAAAACGAATGCACCTAACCAGGAGCTGACCAAATATGGTTGGAATTTAACCGGAAGAACAGAGAATGGCGCATATTTGTTGATACTTGGTCACTTTCACTGTTTATAGATCAATGACGAGTTAGTTTACAAACTCCATGCGAAAAGGGACTCGAACTAGAGATGTGACATGTTAGTTTTACGTGCCCACGTCCGCATTTCTCATGACTTCACTGCCCCCGGACTGTTTGTCGACGCGGGTCTGTCACGGTGTCCAGTCACTTAGTGGATAAACAACGAGCATTGACCGAGAGATCAGACCTAATGTCCCTCATAATCCGCCATTGACCGCTATATTTGTCGGCCATGACAAATCTTTCCAAAAAGCAAGTTGACGATACCTATTTGAACGGTAACTTGCAACCAGTAGCAAATAGCGCCCAACAAAAAAGTGGTAAACTTTGCCGATATCGTGGTGTCATTTTGCACCCATTTCACACCTGCGAATTGATTGGTTAATCCCGCAGTTTCCTCAAATAGCATGCTCCTCAAAGTGCAAAGCATTTAAAAACGTTAATATATTAAAAGTTACTAAGCCATAGTGCCTGATAGTATTCAAGCCAGTGAGATCATCAAGCATTTGAAATTTTGCTGGCTGCAATAAATTTTCTCATGACACATAGTTGAATTTCATTCTATGTCACACAGTTTTAAAATTGCTACAATTTTATATAATCTAACTATATTTCGTTGAGGAATATTAATGATTCTTTCGCATTTCATTTGATGTCTTTTACAGCGGACAATTTGTAACAATTTGCTCGACTTGACGGGTTCAAAATCCCAGGTTGGCCAATCTGACGTACATGCCAGACTAGTTCTGCTAAATAACCAGTTTGGTTTGAAGAAAAATTAGGCTCCAACGCATAATGCTATCTGTAATTCACATAAGCTCTTTTGTGGCTATGGTTTTGGGCTGTTGTTTGTTTCAAGAACTAAAGCAGGCCCACCCAGTTAAGAGCCATATGAGTACATTGATTGGACCAAAGCCGCGGTAAGACAGGCGTTAAAGTGTCGGCACAATCCTGCAGACTTTACAGCACTTTTGACATTGTGGTAGAAGCGATAAAAAACCCAATGTTACAATTTACATGGATTTATCACACAAGTGAGTAATGATAGGCTTTGTGGTGGCGCAATATGGTGCAGGGCGGCTGCGATAGCATTGAGTAGTCAATTTGTATGAGGTCTACCATCTGGTACACTCGTGTGGATATGCCTTCAGAGCCTGATTCATCAAATACAAACAATCCCGATTTGCTGCGTCCTCAGATCGAATGATGTATTTTAATCTACATGTGGCATTATATGATCACAAAAAACTAACCTAATTCTGGCCCCATTTGACAGGAAGTTTTAATATTTACGGACACCGACAGTCATGTTTCCAAATGTGTTAATCACAAAATGTAAGTGTAACCTGCCTTTCAAGACCATCTCTTGCACCACAATATTTTGATCACTAACTACAGAAGCTGGTCAATCTGAAGGTTAAATTAATAAAAGCTTTGACCACATTATATTGGTTGTAAAGTGAAAGCGGTTGTAGGATTCAGGGTTCGCTGATAACAGGTTCTAACGTCTGCTTGTTATTTGTGTTATGCAACAAACTTACTTGTGCAGGGTTTAGACTTGTCGTCCTTGAGGCTGCGGTAGTAGCCCGGCTCACATCCGCACTCCACGGAGCCGTTGTTCGGCGCGATGCTGTGCGCCGGACACTGTGCACACTTGTCGTTGCCTGTCCTCCACTTGTATGTTCCGGGTACACAAGCTGAAAATATAAAGTAAGGAGATAAAGAAAATTGAACAATCTCAAAACATCAAATTTGTATTTTAACTTTGCAATTTGACTAAATAAGAAAACTTTTTGAATGGCCTTGTATTTTAACTTAAGGAACTTTTCAAAGAATTTGAAATGCGGGAAAATGCTCATTGTTGTACACCATGATGATTCTGAGGATACTTTCAAACATTATTGGGTAATGTTTCCGACATTTAAATATCAACTGGGAAACGCCTTCTTCGTTGCAGACAGGTATAAACTGCATGGCAGTAAATAGACTCAGAAAACTACAAAGGAGGAAAAATAACGTTTCTCTACAAAAGGGCTGCCTTTTACCGATGACAACCCGAATGCAAGCGGTGCCAGCTGAATTCACAATGATAAAGTAACAACAATCAGGGCGAGGACCCTTTGAACTTCCCCACACAGAATCACAGCAAAATGCATAGGCTTGTTACCAACCATAAATATAAAGCTTACTGACAACTCAACAAAGATCACCTACAATTATTAATATAATGTGCATTGATATCGCTTTATAATGAGGTTTCACGTTAACAACGCGTTTTTAACAATTTAGCTGACAATTCATTTCTTTACTGAACGGGAAAAGAAAGTTTTGGGTGTGGATAAATTGCATTGAATTATATTTTTAATTGAAGTCTTTAAGGTCCTTTGCCAGAACAGATAGCTTTTCAAAAGCCGCTATCACCAATATTGATCACATTTAATCCTGTTTGCACATAGATAGAAAAGTACTAAAGAACTTTATGTTAAGATCCATATGTTGGCTATACAATGTTCCGAGCCAAAATCTTTGATGCTTTTAAAAGTGTAAACATTTTCTGTACAAAATAGGCCTCTGGCAAACGAAGGCAAACTTACTTTAATACACTGCCAAATTCCTCATCATGACTTGCTATTCAAAGATAGTCAAAAGCCATCATGGCAAATTAAGATCTTCAAAGGCGAGGGGTCATTAATTTGAGATTTTTCTCCTGGCCTGCCAAATAGTTATGTTTGGTGTTTTCAAAGCTGAGAAGAATACGACTAAAAATGAGCAAATGAATAGCGCCATAAATATCGTGCCTTTAAGGCTAGGTATAATAAAGACTACTGATAAACTATATTGCATGTTTGAAACGCTTCGATACTATAACTTTTTATCACATGTGAACACAAAGGGGAAAGTTGTAATAGCGCCTTCGATTAACAACTTGCCAAAAGTCACTCCTTTACCTTAAATAACTCTCACGATTATCATTTATGTTATATTACCAATTTTCGAAGAGATATCTTCAAGCGAAATGGTGGATGGTTCGTACACCTAAACGTTGTACAACAATATTGCCAAGGTGGCATTGTCCAATGTAATTAAACATTTTATTTTGCCCCAGGACTCATCAGATTTGTTGACCCTTTAACACGAAGTATTGTTAACGCAGGCTCAATGACCAAACGTGGCTCATTACACTTGATTTCAAGCGGTCATTAATTTTCTAATTACGTAAGCTGGGTCAGCAGCCTCCAGGTGCTTTGTACAATGTTTCTGTTCTGTTCAAGATCTCAATAGCTTTGTTTTGACTATATCTTGTACAGATATTTATACCATGGTTAATCTGTAGGTTAAACTGCTACAATTTGTTGGCTGCAGCTATAGTCCGATGACCTTTTCACATAAGATTTGATTGATTTTCAAGCTGGTGGTCCGAGCTATTGAATGGAACTTTTCTTGCAATGTTATTGTCCAGCTGTGAATCAAGCTTTTAGAAGGCTTATTAGCCTCGTCATACCAAAGACCTGAAAAACTGTATGTACACAACATGCACAAATTACTGTCAAAAAGCTTGTGAATAATTCATGAAGCTAATGCAAAAACCTACTTGTGCCAATAGCTACTGAAAGTCTTTAAGGTGCGTTAATGTTTAAATAAACTGTTTTGTCTCCATACATGTTCAGCATCTACAGACTCACCATATTTGCACTGTTGAAGATTGTACAAAATCATTTACCCATGCATATTTTACTTTCATCATTTCTCCCTATGTGTAAATATTTCAATAGATTTACTCATTCGATGCATAACGGCATAATAGTACCAAGCTTGAGTTTTGGAACATGGTTCCTCTATGACATTCGCATGTTCAAGGGACGTTTATATTTTATTACAGACAGTATATTTTCCGTGATGTCAGTTTTGCGTACTTGACCTCACTCAGACACACATTAACCCCTCGACCTTTCATTAAATTTAACTATTACTAATCTCGACTTTTTATTCAAGTGCCATTAGTGTTTGCATGAAAAAACGAACATATGTGCTGACATGAGTTGTATATGTTTGCTACCCAGGACACAAGGACAATAGATTTTTGGAATGAAGAACCCTTACGTCCCTCCCCCTACATACCATAGCCCTTACTAACCCTTTACACTTGGAACTTTTTAGGTCCAAAGTCATATAAAGATGTGCATGTGTACGACGATTCAACAAGACCCTCAAAACATGGAAGTTGAGTATTTATCTCTAATGGTTGGATGATTTAAACTGCCGTTAACTATCGCAAAGAAGTACGTCAATAGTACACGCAACTTACAAGAAAACGGTTAATGTGTTTGAGCCCTTTTGAGGCAGATTGTTTGCAAACGTTACCCCACAGGGAGATAGGGCCAGGTGCTTCCTTGATTCGTCTTAGACCGATCCAACCCCTTTCCGTCGGTCGCTTGCCTGCAGGGCGTTTGACCAGATATGGATACATTGTGAATCATATCAAAAGGGCGCCTTGTATATTTAGGTAAAGTGACATAATGAACTATGTGATACGAGGTAAAGAAATGCATACACCCTATTTCAATTTCATAAAATCATACTGAATAACCCATCTAATCAATAACGGTAATTTTCAAAATTCCACCCGACTCGATATGAAATATTTTGCACGAGTTGATTAAAAGAAATTCCAGTCACAAAAGTGTGGTCCACACGGGAATTGAATATATGTGAACAAAGACGAATCATTCAAGTGCATGACACCTGACCATTGTTCTTGCTGATCAAAAAGATGGGAAACCCGTCTTTGTGAAGGGGGCGGGTAGATTTGCTATGTTCCATGGCATAACACAGTCAAACAGCATTATTAATTAGCTCTGCCCCTTTATCCAGTGGATATTCTGCTCACACAATCCTAGCCGCACCACAAAACTATCCAAATTCTGACTTTCTGGTGACCCTTGCTCACAAAACAGTTTAAAAGGCTATCATGATTAATATCAATTTAATTACCCAGTGTCTTTCTATGGAGGAAAGGATTGGGTGATTTCTAATACACTAGAAATAGTGCCCATTCATTTAATGATTTATGGCTTTCCAAACTTTGAATAAATTAGAGATGATTTGATTAATCTGCATTCAATACAAATACATTCGTGGAAATTCACGGTTTGTGCGGGCAACTCGGATTTTTTATTTCTAAGTTCAAACTCTGATCTATCTAAAATTGAGTCATTTTACCTCGTTTTATCGAAACCCATTTCAAGCAAAAGAGAACTTATTAAAATGCATTAAATTGCGGTTTAATAAACAGAATGTAAATCTCCAATGAAAACAGACGTCGATCTGTGAATGGTGTCACATGGCGGTGTGCTTCCGGACAATATCCCTCTCACATTAACCTGCCTCACACAAATGTACCACAGACAACTCCCACCACTCCAATGCTGTTTAGATAGGCTAATGAACTTGTTTTACATTTTAATTAAAAGTAAATCAGCTCCATTTGACTGCTAGAATAACATGTATAAACAAGTCAGCGTAATGAAAAGTAAACAAGAGTGGCACTTGTCCAGTTAAATAACCAGATTAAAACAAATCTGAAAAGGTCACATTTCAAAAAGGCTTGATCCCGAGCCACTTATTGGGTATTACATCAAATTGGGAATACATTTTGATCCTAATTTACCTTGAATGATGAAGTTTGACAGCTAAACTAATACATATTTGTGCGTCGTCTGAACTATTGAGATGTCCTGTCTAGCTGTTACATAAACATAGAAGGACTTGTAAATTGTCGTCAAAGACAAGTTGCCTACAGGAAGCGGTATCCTACAGTTACCTTAAGACTTCAAAGACATGTCTAAGAGGTGTTAACTCATGTATCAAAACAGTCAGAAAGCAAGCTACCAAAATGCGAGAAAAAATCCCGAAATTGAACGCGATTGTGGGCCGTGAATAAGGTATTGGGTGAGTTCAATGGTGCTGAATTGATAATGTGCGACTACTTGAGCAAGTAGCTGTGATGATGTATTAGGGATCATAGCGAATTTTTATCCAGAATTAATAGGAAGGTGCTGTCCAATCTATCTCCTTTGCCGTGGTGGCAGGCTGAAGTCTAAATGACCTGTTGTGGGAGACGCAATAGAACGGGACCAGTCATTTTTCTCCAAGAAAGCCTCTGACCCACTAGTGATCCAGCACTGTCACAACCTACCCTGATAAATACTGCATCTAATATCCCCATCCAATCCCCCAAATGCTATATTTCTGGCAGCGCACAATCTCTCCCTCATATTCAAATAGCCTTACTTGTCAGCGATGCCTTTGAGAAATCTCCCGCAAAGGAAAATTTATCTATGACACCTCTCTGTAAGAGAGGTCCAAGAGAAAGACCAGAACTCTATTTGTCGATTCTCCTATATTACAGAGGATACGAAAGATAACGTATTCACCCCAATGCATCATCATATCCCCCAAACGCAAACACTGCATTACACAATCTATTCGCTACGCATTAAAACGATAGCTTAGGAGATTTACTCAATATTGTAGGTAAACTCCCTCAACCACAAACCGGAATTTTCCTCGTCCTAAAGGAGACAGCTCAACAAAAGCCTCCTTAAGTTTTAATATTAATAATATTTGACAAGGAATATTTCCCTCTTTATATTTCTGACTAACACGAACAATGGGACATTGATGAAACTGTACTCATCCTACAGGCTGAACAAATATATCATTGACTCCTACTTTCTATGCCAGATTAGCAGTTGTAGTAAAAGGCTGTAAACAGAACCTGATTCAATAATTAGTCGTATTCATCGGATCAAAGGAGATGTACATATTATCAACAGTGTTAAGTCATGCCACATTTAATGATTAATAACTGTCAATATTTTCGCACTGTTTTGACATATGACTCACACAGGTATGAATACCGTTGTCACCATCAGAGTAAAATGTGTCAATATGAAAACTCTATTAGAAAGTACCGAAGATATGAAACAAATTCCACAAAAAAGTGATCGTGAGTGAAGTAGATGAGCTCACGGTACCTTGCAATAGAGAAGCAATACCACAAAGAGACAAGCTGTCCCACTGTGCAGCTTACCCTATTCATAGTGAAGCTGGGACCCTTTCAATGCTCAATTCCTGATGCAATTTGTCCCAAACTTTTGGTAATATCTTTGTGGCAAACTACGACATAAAGAGTTAATGCTCCCCTTTAAGGAGAAACCATCAAGCGGTACATTTGGGCAATGTAGTTATTTTCTGCCACTTATGGCTACGACAGGTCATTTTTCTATTGATTTTGAAGCAGGTTTTTTTGAGCATGTAACTGTCTTAACCTGCACCACCCTGGGCCTTGTGGTAGCTCCATTCTCTGCCTGTCCGCCTGACTAGAGACTGTCTCCCCAGGCAAACATCACTGTCCTTATTGAGTCAAATCTACCATGTAAAAAGATGTCAATGAGAAAATTATAATGTTACGTCCCTTTCTAGAGAAGCTGTGGGCTGTACTACTACTGCCATAACACAAACAATAAAACCTTATGTGTCCTAACCCCTATTTCCCTTTAAAGACTTTTATGACGCATTGTTTCCTGCGAAGCTGTGCCTAATATTGTGAAACCGGAAAAACACTTTCTATCCAAACCAGATATATTACATATATTAGCAGCTATAATTTTGGCTAATCTATGCGCTAGGCTGGACTCTGAAACAACAACTATAACTCATTTTTGTCCAGGCTAACCCAGCGTCCTTATAAAGGAATTAACGCCGAAATACTGCGCCAGTAATTACAGCCCTATCGCCCCAGTTCGTCTATGATGTATGATAACGATTCCAGCTTCACACATTTCAACGTCCGTAATTAGCACGTAGCTGCAGGTGGATCTTGTGACAATAGAACCTTCGTCAAGCGCCACTTTGTGCCGCACAAATGAGTCCTTAGCTTATATACGAGACGACAATCGAGGAGCAAATTGCAGCCGTTCATTGTTACATTACACAATATAACTGTCTCAAAGGCAAATGTGTCCACTTGAGCCAGCTTCAGTATAGCCGCTTCATAAGGAAATCTGTATTAGTATGGGGGTCTATACTTAAGCTTCCTATTGCCGTGGAACATAGGCTGTCATAAATATCGCTCCCATGGCAGCTTGCACCCTCATAAAGCTGAATTACTGTCCACGGCTAAAGATGTTCTGCTCAATAGCTTTATGAATATTTGATCTAGACAGGAGCTATCTACAGTTCAACGGTGGGCAGTTATGCAAGTTTATTGACCGCAATAAAACACATCAGTAACACCACCAACACTAATGTCAATTATAAGCGCAGGTGCTCTTACATAATATTTCTGAAGCTTCTTAGGTGAGGAAAAACATTCAGTGTCAGAACTGACTTTATGGCTTGGGTTCAGAAATCGGGGTTCGGCATATTTCCATACATAGGCAATTCATGTTAAGGCTCTCGTGTTATTTCAAAAGCCTGTAAGTTTTATGACAAAAGTGTCAGTATTGTGAACATGCTTGTCCATCACATAGAAACTGTAATTCAATAATGTTCTCTCGTGTATGACAGTCTCAATTAAGAATAGTCGAAGTAACGTACTTCAGTATTGAACTATGCGCCTTCTACTATACAATATTAAGCAAAGCGATTTTAGTTTTATCAAAGGGATTTTATGGGGAATATCTAATAACCGCTCTTGCATGAGTTGTTCTCGGATCTGACATGCGAACAATGGTGAAATGGCTGGATTCTTCACGAGCATTGCCCGTTTTATCATTGACCCTATAAGACAATTGTATTAGCGAGGTATAGAGGTAGCTCATAGATAAGATTTCAATGGGATTGTAGCATTGTGGAGCCCCGGTAGCCAGGGGACAGTTTTGCAGTAGGATGACTATGTGACAAATAAGTGTAGTATGTAGGCTGGCAGGCCCAATCTCCTAATCCAATAGAGTTCCACTGTCTTCACTAAGTGTATCTCTATGAAAACAAACAAGCTTAACCCATCTCCTTCCAATTTATGTCACTTATATACTACTGCTTCTGGCCAAATGACCTTAAATGGCAAAAACATTCTCGGGACTTTTTCTCTTTGGTAAAATTGCCGTGTACTAAAAAGGTCAAATGTAGGTTTTAACCTGCTCATGATAAGTGTATTTGTCCTTAAATCTGATGACTAAATTCTTGTTTTCTATTTCTACGGGCGAGTACACCCTGATACAAATGGCTTAACACATAAGTCAACAGCGCATTTCTTTTTGAGCCCTTTGATTTTATTCCAGTAGTTCACCTCAGTGTAAAATTTCTCCTCTGTAGTAAATAGAAGCAGCACAAATTGTAGATTTAATTACAGATGCGCCTGATTTAACACAATCAATCGAATTGATTGGAGGAAATCCTCGAAAAGTTGAGTTTCAAAGCATTTGTATCTAGAAATTTCAAAATGCTGTTTTCTCACTGATTACACAATTTATTTTCAATGGCATGATTTTCCATAATACCTCTAAGACCAAGCAATATGACGAAAAACGCAGCTTCGATGAAATTACTCCAAACGCTGTCAATTTGTTACCACAGCTGAAGACATTTACATTAAGTCATCAATCTTTATTTGAGCAAATTGTTTCTCTGATCCAGAATCTCTAACACAATTTAGCTCAGTTATGTCATTGTAGCATTCATAATTCTCTTTTAGCAGCAATTTGCCCGGCATGTTGCCTGCGGCTGAAGCACTCCGCTAATCCTTGCTCCAAATCCAATTCTTACTCATCAATGTTATCTTGACAACACAACCAGAAATAAGCTAGATTTAATTGTTCACAGTGAACGACCAAACGTTATTATTTCTCCGCCACAGATTTCTTCCTGCGCAGAGTACAAACTTCCAGCAGGTCATTTTCTCGAAACAAAATTGTTAAATCTGCACAGAAAACACGAAAAGATTTTCCTGCTCGTTTCGTTTTCACGACAAGAAGATGTTCAGGTGAGAAAGACATTTTTGCAGACAGCTGCTTCTTCGCACACTTTATGCGCACATCTCAGAATCGAATACGAATCAACATCAAGGGTCATAACAACCTTAGACAGACAATATAGCAGATCAAAGAGACACTATATTTAGTGCTTGCGTACGGACGGAATTCACATACAAAATTTAAAACGTTCTACCCTTAACGGTTAGATTTGTTTTAACTACTCTACAATGGTTGTACAGCGGATGAAGATAATTGTTGCATTCACCAAGTAATTTAACGTTAGTGGCCAGAGGGTCGGTGCACCAGCCTTGACCTGCTCGATCATTCCTGTGCACACAGTACTGGACCCTCTCAATCAAACACAATGCAATCTAACATGGCTCCCGGCTATCCCACATGAGGCTCCCGTATCCTTATATGTTGCTCCGGTTGTTAGATCTCGGTCCTGTAACTAATGATGAAATATGCTTTTGAGCTTTGCGTATGACCGTAGCATGCACTGCCCTGTGCACACGACAAGAATAATGCATTCTGCCTTATGAATTTTTATTGGATTCAGTCTTTTTTTTTATATTGCAAGATTAAACACCATTTTCATCACACCCATTAAAACGCAGGTTAAATATGTATCAGCATTTTTATCCTTTTGTGGGTGGATAACAGTGAAAGCACTTTTTATACGTGCGCTGAATTTGTTCCGTATCTTCGAGCTGAAATATTCCATTTATATAGAGTTTATGAATATTAAATTAGCTTCGCAATCAGCATGAATGAAATCTCATCATGCACAGGCTTTGAGACAAATCTCCTATTGGGACACGTTATTATTGGTGCGGGCAAATTATTAGCTCCGTGAGGCAACTATTCCATTAAACAATCGACATGAAACATTTTTATTGCACTAATTAACTTTCCCCTCAACAATACCCAGACACAAGGTGATGTCAACTAATTAGATAATAATCCACAGTCGCAATCTTCGAATAATATTTCATTATGAAAGAGAGGGGTGGAAAATTGGCTGCTTATAAAAGGCAAGAAGAAGCGAGTACCGAAAAAGCTGCATTGACAAGATGAGCTGTTTTTTAAGCCTTTGTGCTCTCTTTTCTGCTGGTGTCGTTAAGCCGGCTTATGGCTGATTGTTTCTTCTAAACGCGATGCAGGTTGAGTAATTGTATCAGCAGGAGTTGCCTCCGTGTGCCAAGAGTAAGAAGTCTACTCCTCTTATGTCGATTCCTGTGTGTGTGCGTTTTTAACCGAATTTAGTACTTGGCTTACACATCAACAGCGGTGCAGTTAATCTAATAGCACCACGGCTTGATGTCAGCCTGCGAGTATAGAAGCTGCATCCCCTCGTGACCTATACCACACAGAAATATAGGTGCATCCTGATCATGCCTTCCACTTCTCTCAGTTGAATGAACGTAAAAGGCAAATCGAATAAACGTAACCCGCTCACTGCTTATTGACATCACTTTACTTGTAACCATGGCAATACAAGTCGGGTAGAACGGATGATTTTCTGAAAATATCCTTCCTCTCTCTTTCTGTCTGCTAAACAGAACTGTTTTTGCGCATTGACTTGCATACAAGATCTACTGCACGCACATTAAAGAGTGGTTACCTCTGGGGTCAGGTGTTCATTCTCACCGTATCACACATTTCACGATGTCCACTTTGGAAGGAAATTGATTCAGCCGTGAGCGAACAAGTGAGCTGGAAGTCAGCCTGTTGTCAGGCCCCGACAGAGACACAAGATGATTTCCATGTTGTGTCAGCTTTCCAACTTAATGCTACTCAATTCTACAATTAGTGGCTTGTCGTGGTGACGTGTCACTTTAAAAAGGGCTATACCTATGTAACTGTCACAACGCCCTTATCCAAGCTGTATGTAGGACATGGGAGTAAACTTGGGTTGGGTGGCAGCCTCGCTTGAGCCCTGCAGGTGCAATAAGCACGAGTTAAACACCATCCCTTTACAGCTTAGCTTTTATCAAATTAGACCAAGCCATATGGAAAACTGTGAGGCACTTTGATGAAATAACACTCCTCTAACCCGGGGACGAAATTGACATGCACCCGAAGAAAGAGGAACCTAACACCGAAAAGCTATCTGCTGTTATCCTAAATTTATGTTGACACAGCCTGCTTTCAAGTTGCCAATGGCGTCTCAGTGCTAAATTTAAAAGCGCTGCATCGGGCCTTTTTTGCTTACGAGGAAATTCATGTAAATTGTCGACGGTTGAAAGCTAAAACTGTAATTTCATTAACTTGTAATGATGGAGCTAGTTATGGGACGGTTTGACAATAAGATCAAACATAATCGCCATAATAACAAAACAATTTCATGTAATTTTGCTTCTTTTCGGAGCATGACCCAACCTCAAATTACATCAAAATATCCACGCAGCACTGCTAATGCTCCTGCATACACTTTCTGGTTTGACCTCCGACTCCGGAAGCAGAGCTTGATAATGTCATAACACTTGTCACCCTGTCACCCCAGTCGTCACCCTGTCACCTGTATTGTCACCATCTTAGACATCAGCTCAAATGTGTGCATTGTTACCCCCAGAAAACCACCCCTTTAATCCCTTCCATCCGAGTATTTACACATTCTTGTGAAATTATACCTTGTTCGGCGAGGAAACATATAAGGGTTGAATAAAGAGCTCTCAAAACACAAAGCCCACATCGGATACAGTTTCCACTCTGGTCTGATTCTGATTAGAACACAATTACCTCAATAAAACCAAAAAAGGCGTCGAATTTCCTACGAATTCCAATCACTATACTTTTTCGTTTCTATTTCCACGTGTTTCTGGTTATTTTGTAGTATGTAAGCCAATGAAACTCGCTACATGCAATATTGAATATCAAGGGTATATCGATAGTCCAGAGATTAAAACGCAAATGTTATGCGCTAATTATATGTAGTACAATTGTACGTCTATAAAGGTTTGGCTACTGTACATATTCGGCTTGTCACATTGAGGACCCAGAAGATTTGTCCAGAAGCAATGTCAGTTAAAAATGTAAACAAACCATCCAGATGCTTAACGTGACAGCTATATTCACACAACAGAAGTAAAGTAACCGGTCTTACCTGTGCATTTCTTGTCGCCCTGAGGTTCGTATCCAGGCATACACTTACACCCGCCGGACGGATAGTTCCACGTCCCGTCCGCTTTACACAGGTAGGACGGGCGGTGTTCTATAGCGGCGTGCGCCACACAGCGACCTTCCTTCTGCACGATGGACGTCATTTCGGGTCCAGCAGTCGTATTCGGGAAGATCGCCAGACTGACTGTGACGGCCTCACACAGGATGTAGTAAACCCTGACGGATAACAGAGCCGTGCAGGCCCCTTCGTCATGGAAGGCAAAATAAACACCACGTCGTGTGATGGGCACACTGCGCACCTCAACATTCGTTATGGCATCATTGATGTTTTCAAAGGTTCGATCCGCAGCGACTACGTCTGCATGATTGTACGTCTTCGTGTCCCATGTCGGCATCATGGCATTGGCGAAGTCCGACTCAGCTTCGTAGTAATAAAGCTTAAACGATTCCCTGCATTGGTGAAGGTTTTCCGGGTCTGGATACAACTGACAGGTGCGCATCGTGAAACGCATCTCCACGTACAGTCGATTCGCATCTCCACGTGCGATGTAGGGTGTGCGCACCCAATTGTCTACATTGTCTAAGTCTACATTGCACACGGTGTAAATCCTAACTGTGTCTCCAGTGTCCTCTTCTGTGTAACTGCGTTCTCGCCACTAAAATAGAAGGAAGAAAAAAAATATTATTTCCCTTAATTTTAGAAAGCAATTTTCACAGAAAAGGAAAACTAATATGCATTACTTTACATAATATGAAAGTCTTTTGATAAATAAGTACAATGTAAACATAACAAGCGATAAAAGGAAGAGTGACGATTGACATAGATGGAATCTCTTATACAATTGGTATTATTTCATATAAATATGATGATATGGCATGAGATTGTATTGATGTGCAGGTATATGTGATGTCGTAATAGTGTAGGTAAGCTACCGCTCACTTTGAAGCGCTTTTTATCACATCTACTTGTTGAACATTGTGTAATGTCCTTTTTATCTGCAAGTCACTTTGTGCGATTGTTTGGTGCATGGGGTATGCTGTGTTTTTTCTCTTTTTTCTTTGATAGTGAAGACTTTAACCAGGTGATAAGTGAATAATCATCCCCTTTATATCCTCTACACTTGAGGCGAATGCTGCGTGTTTTCAGCTTTTTTCTTCCTTCTGGATGTTGACGTGTAAGCGATGAGGTTACCTACTGATCTCTCAACAACTCAGTAGTGGACCCATATTATACCTTTATTTTTACTGCTTCCCGACATTTGCATTTTGACCTTTCCACAGTTTTAAGGTTTGAAAAAGAGCCTATTCGGATCTTTTACACCGGAATCCTATTTCTGTTTGATATATTACACCTTTTATTTACAAAGAGACTTTCAAATAAGCCATGAAATATTTGCATAAATGGCAAAACCTTAAAGGGAACAATTGCTTTTTAACAAAGATCTCAATATTATGAATAGCACATAAAATATGTTACAAGTAGCTCATAAGACTTTTTAATACGCCAGAAATTATGATTCTCAAGAGAGTTTAGCCGCAAAAACAGAGGCAAACATTAAAAACATGGCCAGCAATGTGGTCCATTGTTACGTATGAGTTGCGTTTCTGCGTAAGGGTTTTGTCTCCCCGCACGTTTCGTGATCCCCTCCACATATCTCACATACTACCGGCGAAATATATTCTACACTAGAGTTTACTAACCTCAAACAAACTGTGAATATTTGGGTAAGCCGAAGCCCCACTTTTTTCTGTTACGTTCAGTTTCTTAATGCATTTTTAAATATGCTGCATACATAATGACTTCCCGGATCAGTGTAATATGGCATAAGACGATATTTGTGGAACGTGCCGACGTGTGTAGAAAAGCCCTGTAATTTTACACAGAGACCATGTTTACACTGAAACCCATTTTGAAAAGTACATACACGGCAAACAAGGGCCCTGCGAATATGTAGGTTGCAAAGACAAAAACGAGATAAATGTAATACAATGTACAGAACGCTCTGGAAAGATATTTCTGTTTAAATATAATATCCATTGTACATTTCATGTAGAATGTTGCAGAATCAGAGAATGTTGCACTCGACTTTTTATCAAAACGACACATTTGCGTTATATTTAATTGAGAAAAGATCGTATCTTTTGATTTGCATCTATTTTTTTTCTAATTCATACATCACGATAAATCACAATGCATTGTTCATGTATCGAAACGTTAGCAATAAAATTCAATTAGTTTTTGACGCACAACCCGCCTATTTTCGTTTATCTCAAGTGCCACACAAGTAGTGCGCATGTTTTTTTATCACAAATATTTAATAAATCGCCTTCCTTCCGATGCCATATGTTTATTACTCAACGGTGCATAATTGTGTTGTATAGAGAATACTTCAAATTCGTTTAGTCTCTCCGTTTTAGATCTAAATAAGGGAGCAGGTGAATTCGTAGTGGCAGTTAGCTCATTAGTCTGTGTCTATTGGAGGCCCACCCACCTCAGACCCCATGAACCTCAACTCTAAGTTTGTCTGTGTGCTTTTCCATTTTCAAGGGATTCCCCTGCTCACAAAATGTCATCGGTTGTTTATCACTGCGCCCAAAGCCTATCAAACAATATAAAATTATCCAACTTCCTTTGCAGAACGGGTCATGGAGCTACGATCAAAGATACCCACACTCAATCATTACCACTGCAATATTTTATTAAATCCCTCCCCTTGCTTTTGTTGCACTTGTATAGAGGTTAAGTGCTTTAAAACAAGCCATGGCCAGTGTATTATTATGATGTCCCGTAAGCTTCATCACTGAGATATTATTTTTATTTCTATTATTCAAAGTAGACAGCCCCGGTCACCATTGCTTTGTTAATTAAATTCGAGAGTTCATTTTAAACTCGATAACCTTTTATAATTGCACGGTGATCATTGTTTGTGGTCACCCAATCCTGCTTGATCATTTTAACCCGCAAAACCAGATCCGCTTCGAGTCTGTGATATTTCATGTGACTTGATAATTTACATGCTGACATTTGTCTGAAATGCCTTCATCCAATTACACCATACGGGCGTAAGGCAATTTACTTTTCCTTTGTTGTAATGGCACATAAAACTTTATGTCACATAGAGTGTCGAAGATATGACAAACACATAAAAATTGATGTTTCATTACTGCTGGTTATAATCTAGCCAACTGTTCATCTGTTTAAAAATGGTGCACTTCAATTTTACATTGATGTCTTTGAAATTCTGACAGTCGCTTAACGATGAGGGCAACATTTTGTCTAAACATTTTCCTGTAAAACTAAACAGTCTTTGTGAAGGGGCAGGGTAGGCAAATTGAAGGTTGTTCGAGGTCAAGAATAAAAGCACAGCTGACCACTTGGGGTGTAAGTAGCTTGATGAAGCACACGTCTACAAACAGTCTCCACTTTAAAAGTCACCACAAGAGGGGGCTGCAAGAGCTTTAGCTGATAATCCAATCAGTTCCTTCACTAGCACGGCTCAGGGTGGTACTAGATGGTCAAGAGTTTCTTCTCAGGTCACGAATAATTCTTATCAGTATTGCCAGGTCAGAGAAGGGGTTACATCCAGTATCTAACTCGTTGAAAAACACGTACAGAAACCCTGTATTCCCTTACAGTTTCTATATTTAAGTTATCTCTACTATTTCTGTGCAATATTTCCAAACACGTATTTACATTGCAGAAACACTAATATCTTTTTCCTGCCGAGTGACATTTTAATCATGTTTATTGGAACCATACAGCTATTTTCACTGCCCATTTTCACTTGTCAAGATGTGTTTATATTTCGCATATATTTGGTGTGCCCCGTGGGTACAAAGAACTCCAGTAGAAATTTCCGTAAAATTTCAGGAATGAAGATCTTTTATATCTTGTTATGACTTAATTTAAATCTACGTTGAAATGTAATATATTTTTCACTGATTCTCATGACCTGCACTTCGTTCCTTAGAAGAGACACAATCGGCAAAAATGCTTTTTGTCTGGGTGTCTTTTATAGAGTGCACAATTATTCATATACAATACAGTACATAATCTGTTCTTGTGAAATTACATGATGGTAATTTATGTTTCCACTAGATTTTTTGCACACCTGCCAAACTTCTCTCCTTCTGCTTTTCTTTAATTCACATTCAGATTTTTTTAATATATTTTTCCACTTTGAAGTATTCAAATAGCCATTTGTCACAAAGAAGGCGAAATATGCCGCTATTACAGGTAAAATAGAGCAGAACTTGAGATTGATGGAAATCTTCGCGAATTAGGGAGGGAAGTTTCTCAGTGGATTGTTACAAGTTTCAAGTACCTACAGTACTTCCAAGCGTCAATGGCAACACCCCCGCGCAGCAAATTACACTCCTCAGTATTGTAATAACATCTTACCATAACTTTTTATATTTCACTACGTGTATGATAAATTTCGCAAGGAAAGTCTAGTCAAATATAATGGTGGTGTAGGAGACTTGTTGATAAGATTTTCACCATCTCTATCAAAGTCAGATTAGACAAATTGATTTATAAAAACTACCAGATAAAAAGTAAAAAAACATTTGTATCCCAGCAAGCATCCAAACGTTGTTTTATCTTTCTGTCTGAGAGAACTCTCTTGTTTTCTATTCGGCATCGCTGATTTGGATAATAGTCGACTAAACAGATACTTATCTTCGTTGCTTTGTAAGATTATGTCATGACCAGGAAAGTTTGTGTGAGGTCTCGCAGTACAAGATCATAACTTTACGTATTTTTTCAGGCTAGAAAATGCCAAGCTAACACGGCATATAAATCATTTGTACCGTAGGTATGTTGTACTCGTGTGAGAAAGCATGGAGCTCAGATGTTGTAAATGTGTTGGAAGATTTATTTAACATTTGTGACCCTGCAGTGGGGTCTCGCCCGGAAGACTCAGAACAGGAATGCCAGGAAAACAGTGAAAGAAACAAGCGGCTCTCGGCTAATTTTTCTTGCCCGCAATCAGCATTATCGAGGCCATGAAAAACCCGCACCACCAAAATAACTCATAACTTCTGTCAAAAAATGCTTGCGAAAATTGGGCTTAACTAGGCAGAACCCTATAACCCACATTATGCCAATATCTTGTGTCTGAAGCGTCATGGAGCGTATCCGTCAAAACAATCCGCATACCCTATCCATTGTGCTCACTGCTAAATTTAGATGTAAATGAGACCGTCTGTTTCTACTTTCTGGCGTAATAACTACAACATAGACATAATAGAGTCTTCTCAAATTGACAAAAGTTTAGAAATATTGATCGAAACTCCTTATTATAAGAGTTTGCTTCCTTATATCTTCAGATCATGTGACATCGGAGTTTTCCAAAGAGAGGCTTCCTTTGAATATTGCCATAGCCTACATGTTTGTAGTCTGAGAAAGCGCCATTAGAAATGGAATTGTACATTTAATTTGACATTACCGTAGGTGGTCTACCGGGATCCAGGAGTGAATACATGTGTGATCGGGGTTTACAACAAAGGGGCGGGGTGACAATAACATCATGTTTACGTAATGTTTTGTGCTGTAGCCCTGCAGCTGTATTACCGAACTTCATGTCGCTAATGTTCAGGTCGACCGGTCATGGCAATAGGCGTGAAGATTACACAGGTAAGCGCATAAATATTGCCAGTCCTAAATTTTACATTTGTACAAGGCTACACAAATGCATGCTTACACAACTGCAAACGATATTATTAAATCCTTTTTGCCACAGGATTTTAGATAAACAAATTTTATTTACATCCAGGTCTAGGGAAGTGGTACAGCCAGGTTTGATCAATGTCATGGTTCTCTAATTGCTTTGGTGCGTGTTTGTTGAAAGTCTTTCAGACATGGCTGACAAATTTGCGGCCTGGCCATGTCAACCTCTGACCTTCATCTGATCTCAGCCTGATCCTGGAGGCCTTGGGGGTTGATCTACAAGTGGGCACTCTGTTGGCTGCACCCCATGACATAAGACATGCCCGCAGGGAGGTGGTAGCAAGAAATAATAGTTTCGTAACCACCAAGTTTCCTTCTCTGCAGAATCACTGCACTTATTGGTACAGTATTTTCATAAAGGGCTTGTTCTAGAATTATTCGATCAAAGATTTCCCCAGTTTTAAATGTAAGCAATGACTAATAGACATTTTAGATCGCTCAATCGTTCAGTACGCAACATTTCAGAAAAGAGTTTATTCAGGACATATCTTCCAGACAATTAGACAAATACGAATAGAGTTAATTAAGCAATCAGACTATGTGAATGTAGGAGCAATGTGTGTCATCACAATGCGTTACTGTATGGATACAATCATCATGTGAGTACCACTAGTTTTTATATCCATATTTTCCCTGAAGTCTGCCGATGGTCCCTCAGACACAAAGATTATCCAGATATTGTTCAATAATTGTCAGCCCCAGCTGTTTCTATCCACCTTAATATAAATAAAGTAAATTACCTCATCCAGTGTTATTACCGCGATGTGTTCCAGAACACGTAGTCGAAATTAAGACAAAAAATAGTTTGTCGATCTTCTCCCGACAAAACAAAACTCAACATTAATAGGCTGTTACTCATACTAATGTTTTCTGCGAAGTGAAAGTGGTATCCAGACCACTGTAAATTAATTAATTGTTCCTCCAGGTATAAGGTACAATATAATTGTGGCCAGTCATATTGCTTCTCTTATCTTGCATGAAATACCACTGAACGAGAGTAATTATCATCGGTTTTTATTTCATTCAATAGACTTAAAAGGTTATATTTGTGGGGCCAATGCTTTGGTCCTCATTTGGGTGGAAAGGTTGATTTGATTTCGTTCTCAAGAAAATAAAAAATAGCAAGCTACAATTTGATTACGTAACCTTAACGTCCATAAGGGAAACATTTCAAAGAGCCAGGTCAGCATCACTAAGGTTTCAACTGATTGATACAGACATTACAGGCAAAGAATTTCAATGTACTTTAGTTTTGTCCCTTGCGCGGAGGGCCACAACAAAATTTTCTGCTTGCCCTACACCTGATGTATTTCAAGTGTTGGTTCTGGTCATCTAAGCTTTTCAATTTTCCTAGATGAGCTCCGCCGGGTAAACTCTAAGCTACACTTCAACTCTAAGCACCCATCAGCTATTCTAATGCGCATTCCTCCCCGTTTCTTTCTTAATGAAACTCTAGTCATTCTACCTATTCCACAGATAAAAGTATACATTAACCAGTCTCTATAAAGCACATTTGATTATATAACTTAGATTTCTCGCCTAAACATCTGAGTGCGTACTTTGTACGCTAGTAAATTCCACATTTGCTACTTAGGTAACATTTGAACCATACTGCATTATCTCATTAGGAGCTCTTCTTGTTACATAGCACGTAATGCAATAAAAGTTCTTTGGACCTTTACCTGGCGATTTCTTGTTTATAGAAATCCAGTGTGGAATTTGCATGACGAGGAAAAAAATTCAACAGTCTATGTTGTCAATCTGAGCGGGAAGGGATGAAAGCCAAGTCAGAAATTGTGTAAATTTCATTAGCAGCATGGGGTTGCTCTTTCAGCGGCAGGAAGACACCTCGTAATGAAGAAGCAGTTTGTGTGTCAATCAACTATTACACAGATATTGGCTTGAAACATGAAGCACATTTAGTCAGGAATCAAGGGAATGTACCGCAAGTTTGGTCGGTCAGTCCCAGGATTATTAGTTATCTACAGAAATAGACTGGATCCTCCACGGAGCTGGTTGACTGACTTGGATCCATAGTGGATTAGTATTCATCAGTTGATTACTGATGTTAGTTTGTACGCTGATTGAATGGAGGTATGAACTGAGGCAGGTCCCACATGAGATCACATGATTCTGCTCAATTTGACATCTGACAGCGTCCAACCTCCATTGCTGACGGACTCAATCCACCAGCTCCGAAAAACTCTGACCCACATTCTCACCGATTAAAGCATTTACCTTATCGCTTCGCATCTGCAACTCAAACATTTGCCATAAATGATATTCACAACATTGTGTTAAAGGGAGCTACATTTTCTTTCTGCAGAATATTTCGGAATATCCTGAAACGTTCAGCAGACACTTCACTCATGAGAAATTCAGCACAAATATGATAACAAATATAATGTGCAGCAACAACAGACACGCAACCTATGACAGGAACCATTATGTCTGACACTGACTGGTGTCATTTCGTTTCTTTATTACTTCATATTGTCATATTTCTCTCTTTTCTGGCACAAGCAAAAAAATGACAAAGTTGACATGTTGTGAGTTGTAGGCGATAGAATAAGTGTCGGGTGATTTGGAACAGGAAGGCAAGATGAAAAGCACAAAGGCTAAAGATCTTCACCCTCGATGTCCCAACCCCATTAGTGGTACCCCGATCCATCACACCCCATTCCTTGTGAACCATGCCAGTTACCCAGTTGCATGTTTCACAGTCTGGTTACGGTGCAGCAAACTACCCAACATCTGCCTCAGATAAATCATACACATCTGTACATATCGGGCGAGGCTTTCGATCTCAGAAAATTGCATGTCACAGACAGACTGTTCATCCATTCATTAGTTTTTTCGGCTAGCATATTTGGGTCAAATCTTAATATGGTTTCTACATATATGTTTTAGTCTGTTTCTGACGGATCGCAGAATGCTTCTGCACATAAGTAATTTTAATCATTTTTGGCCAGTGACCTTAAATGGAAGAAATAGAAAGACAGCCGTATCCACTTCCAATTTTGTACGTAAGAACAAACATAATCTATGCATACAGTGGGACCATACGATTGTACAGAAGTCACTTCAAAGCAAGCAAAACCTTGGACATTACTGCCTATTTCAGCATGATGGGACATCCTTATGAGTATGTGCATAACATGCGAGTGAGCCTAAATGTTCCACCATCGAGGCTTATTCCTCGGATTTATCTTCCCGAGTCAGAGGATGTTGACTCTATGAGCAGAATTTACACTGCGACTAATGAGCGACCGGAGAGAACTTTCGCGCGTGTGAATCATGTCGGACCGGAAGGCGGGCGTCTCTCTGCCCGGGACTGACAGGAAATTTAAATGAAGACTTTGGAGGCAATTGTTAATCAGCTCCGCATACAAATTGCTGTGGAGAAAGGTGCATGCATAGTAGCCATAAATGGTGATGGAAGCATATTAATTAAGTGTGCACAAACAACTGTGCCATTACAGGTACATAAAAACACTGCAATTGACTGCAAAATTACCAAATAGGTGTGGTTACCAATCCACAAAACATTGTTGCTAAAATCGTAAACTCGGCGGAATTTTACAACACAGAAAAGGTTTGGCCGTCGTTCTTCAAGAATAAAACGCACGTGACCTTTTCTACAAACATTTCAACACTGTAATTCTACAACTGTTTCCGCATTGGCTGTCTGCAGACCACACATAGCTTTTTCAATCAGTGCTACTCAAAAATAGCAATTGATTTTGCAGTCAGTTTGGCACATGCCCCTCAATATGCCAAGTTCCAGTAAACGTACACCTCGGGGGGGGGGGGGAGAAATGCCATTCGCCTGTACAAATTACAAGCAACCACCTCCTACCTTCTGTTAAATTTTACCGTTTTGTGCAAATGACCACAAGCTATGCGAAGCAATATGCACCTAATCCATTGGCAAACGTAAACAATTACAATTTATATATTCTGGACATGCTTTCCTGTCTAATTTCATTTAACCAATCATCAATCATGAGTATTGTACAACATGTGGTTCTGTTTACTTGTAAGTGACCCTCAACATTGGTCATTACCAAACTGTCACGGTCAAGTCTAACCTTCCGTAACCTGTAACACTGATACCAATACAGCGAGGTCAAAGTTGAGTATGATTGATCGTTAATCAAACCTATTGGTGGTTGGACACCTTACCTAAAACTAACAGTAATTATTCCTCCACAATCCAGATGGATTTGGCTTCATTTGGGAAAGGATTTTCAACAAAGGAAATAATAAATTGCTTTTGAGGGCTACTCTTGACCCCAATTTCATCCATCAATTCCTCTAGTGATAGCATTGTGATCATCAATTATATTCTCAGACTGCAGCTTTCCATAACAAGACAAGAGCAAAGTGACAGTTCAAGAGGTTTCGTCAGACAACCTACATGATATGAGCTTGTTGTACATTAAATTCTTCTAGGCAACAACAAAGGGAGTTTACTGGTAGATTATACGGCAAGTAGGGGTTGCTACTTGACCATAGACATGATCAATCAGTATTACATTCATGGGTTGCTCTTTTAAGAGTGGCCAGGTGTACTCATGGAACGCCATTACCTATTCAGGTCGGGGGTTAAACGTAACCCATGACCCCGGTACTGCAACGAGCTTACTATAGACACACTCTACCTGTTCTGGTCAATCTAGGTCACAGATCCATCAAGATCAATAGTTAACTGATCATCTGTGCCTACCTGTCTTCCTTAGACTTGTACCCTACCCATCTACGAGGTGTAGAACGGGAATACACATACGTCCTGACAGATGAGTACTCGGATATTAGGGTATGTTTGGGTATACCTGAGACTTTCTACCTGGTACTGGGAGAGTATCACTGAGTTCATCTATACCCATAGACCCCAGTCCACACTATGATCTATCGACTCCCTATCACAAATATTTATATCCATAATCATCAACAAATCTCTTTTGCAGCACAAATTCTTTCTAGGTGCACTAACCATACTGTATGGCTGACCCAAATATATCTACAGTCACGGTAACCGCCAATACAGGCGGAAGAATGTCCCAGGAAAACTGTCGAGTATTTTTGTAACGTATTTTGTATCGATTGATTGTTTAATTGCACGAGCAACTCATTCATACACATCGTTAAGGCATGAAGTTCTTAACAGCATGATAAAACATTTACGAGAATAAATATTGCAGGGTTGCGTAAATGTAGAAAAAAATCATTTGGCAGTGGAAATAGAAGAAATGCAAAGAATTGTATCTAATTATTATTCTGATCAAGTAAGTCCTTTCCATTAGGCGTCCGAAAGTAGAGTTGCGGATAGCCGAGTGTTTGCGGTGATACTTGCGGGCCAAGGGTCAACAACGTCATCAAAGACTTACCTAATTCAGACCCAGTGCGACCAAGACAGCTGTCGAGTTTACACAAATACAAGACCGAACCATCTTAATCTCATAATTCAATAGAAATGACTTTGATTGATGGCAGGTTAAATTGTCTGGTAAGATTTTTTTCCTTTTTTTCAATTTTAATACAGATCATGATGGATTCAATTTGCTTGCTTCAACAAAAACATGGTTCTTCCAGCAGCACAGATTATTGACACATAATTTCTTTTCCCTCGGTGGAAATATTCGTAACAGTGGCATGAGGATTTTGCATGATTAGGAATGATTATCAGTAGAGAATTTCAAAGCCTGGTGAATATTTTAAAAGAAATACCTGGGACTGTTTTGAATGGTATATCATGTTAAAGTATACCCTCAGGTATGGGGCCATTCTTCTGCCACAAATAAACCTATGATCTGTGTATCATTACTGTCTACAACAAAATACGATTACCGATAACATAAAATATCAATCAAATGCAAATACATTTTATCATTGTGTTACATGATTTATTGGATATTTAAGTTGGTGAAACAAATTGTGCAAAATTTATCCTTTCGCTTGTTACATGCGCGATATCCCCTGCATGCAAAAACTCAATTCATCTTGAAGCATTCCATATTTCGTACCATCCATGTTTGTTTTTAAAATGACCAGTTGTCAAAGGTGACAAACGGTTTCTTTCCGTTCTTTAGATTCATTATGATTCAGACACTGACCAGTGACCACCGGAGAAAGCGATGGACACTTTCTTTAAGGTAAACCCCTATTTATTCATGTCAGTGCTCCACCATCCACACACCAACTTGTTTACCCTTTTGTCAAATGGGAACCTGGTGAAACAAGGGCATACGGTGCAAATAATCACAAATTTTCTGCTGTACTCTGAGAGTATGACTTTTGCTTGTAGGTGAATTCTGAAATATCTGTAAGTTGCGAGAAGCTAGACGTATTGCGGTGATATTTTCCCTCTGAAAATCATACCAGCAAAAAGGCAGGGAAGGGTTTATCGCAAGGATCAGCACTACATGGGTATTGGCAAAAGATACATCTTAACCTTCAAGCACGTAGATCGCAAGATGCTAACTTACAACTAATACCAAGAACATGGCACCGCAGAAGAAACCAACAGCTTTTCAATTTGCAAGGGCTTAGTTGGGAATCAAGTCGAATTTCTAGTAAATCTCTAATATAATTCAACCTGTCTGTAACGTACAGCCCCGTCTTAAAGCATATGTTCTCTCAGATAGAGTCACTGTACATGTTGGAGCCAAACCAGGGTACCTGACTTAAGTACGCCATTATCCATGATCTATTTTTTCTTTGCACGAGATTATGATATTTACTGGCATAAGTAGATATAAGTAACGCAACATTTGTTGCTGTAATCACTTTAATGAAGAAAACCGAAAGAAAACACAACAGTTGTGCACGACGTACTTCTAGGGGCCCTATTTGCTGAACATGATTTTATAATGCAGTTTTAAAAAGTGATGAAATTGACAGGAGCCCGAGAACTCATCCAGAAGCCATTGTGCTCAATATGTAACAGGACAGAGCAAAGAGACGGGGAAACATAAGCCCCATGCGGGTACTCAACCAGCCGCTTTGTACCGGAGTTTTGTCAACAAACTTGCGCCGGCCCCGTCAGATTACAATGATGTATCGCCCGAAAACAAACAGCCATTTCTTAATCTTATTCAACTCAATAAATAAGAAGACAGATCGTGTCGTCATCGACACAGCCACTACAATACTCCAAAACTGCATGTGTAATGGCTGCTAATGCAATACAATTCACTACAGCGATAGTGTTTGCTCTGTCCAGTTGTACAGGGTTTTTTGTCATTCATGTTAGATTTCCATCAATTACATGGGGACGCAATCTTCATATTACACACGTCTATTTAAGACAAAATTCCCAGGCTTCCAGTCGACGCAATTTTGTGCCATTCAACCAACTGATTGAATCAAAATCTTCACTGTAAATGTTATTGCTCATAAAACTGCCATCCTGAAAACACCCAGAGTTTTGTATTGATATTTTTTATGCATTGAACACGTACAATATATTTTTTGATATTTTTTATGCACTGAACACGTACAATATAACGAAGCGTTCAAAAAATTTTGCGTGGAAATATTTCTGTACACATAGAATGTGACTAAATAGAATGCAGAAGAGGTGGTACCTCAAGCGCATTAATTGAACTTATTATTATCAATAAGCGCTGGTACACGGTACAAATTTTGTTTTCCAGCGGAAGTTTACGTCCTGCTGATATCATTTACCATAGGTAGGGACGAGCCATACCCAGGGGGTTGCCAAGGTGCCCCAAGACATTCACCACACTTGGGAATTTGCATTCATTTTTGACACGCAAAAGGTTATACAGTGTACACACACTAAGTGACCTTTTCTCTGGTATAAATTCATGCACGGTACGCATAAGGATATTTGTATTAATGCTCTATTCACTGGAAAACTGTATTCTACGTTAAGAGGATCAATCTACATTCCCAACACTAATGTTATTACTGGTAATAAATCAAAACAGGATCGTTTTAGCAGCTTTGCCAAAACTATCCGCTGCTCCGTAGCTGAAATGTGCCAAAAATGCCTCCTTAATAGCTCTGAATTACACACAAACAAGCTTAGTTGAGTGAGCCCATTATTTCTAATTATCTTCAATCTCTGCAATCTGGCTGAACGTTAAAGATGCTTTCTACTGATACAGACAGGATATACATAAGCACTGCCAAATTATTAATTGTAACCGCGTAATTAATCTCTCTTAGCTCGGTTCTTTTCCAAATTATCTCTGACAACGTATCCAAACTACGTGAAACTGATAGTCATTACTGTAGGTATTTTGTGGTGGGGAAATCAATTTCCAAATATACCTTGCCACTTCACCAGAAATCGTTCAAACAGCAAAATGTAAATATTAACAAGCACTTGAAACATTTCTTCTTACTGATGTTGAATCAGTACCAGACATGTATTTCCAAGTTAATCCTCTACCGACTCACCAATACACAGTACAAATATACATTTGACATGCTTTACGCCACCAAATCATGTTCAAGTACTTCATTACATACTAGAGATTTATCTACCTACACTTTGAACTTGAAATATTAAATATCAAAAGGCTGGAAATAAAACTGTTCCTTCCGCAAAAAAAATCATTCTAAACTGATTAATCACTTAAATACATTCAAAATTACTCAATGTTGGATTAATTACATCAGATATTAGAATTAGATTAAAATTTACCACCATCTGGTGAGTCATTAAGTTAGATCAGGGCTATTGTCTTTACGATTAAATTCCTCCCCATCCGTTTTATTGAGGGACAAAACTGGACAAATTTTACAAATGTTAAAGCTGATTGAATTATGTGAGCAGTTTTAGGGGTTGGGGTGGGAGGGTGACTTGTACACAGAGCCAGATGTCATAATTCCATAACGACATGGATCCCCACAGTCAATTTCATGATAATTACCAAACAAAGTGTGAATAATTCGATAAGACAAGAGTACTATTTGTTTGGACCAGTTTTTTTCTCCGTAACTTCAAAGAAATAAATGGCAAATATTCAGGTCAGAAAAATAGCTTTATCTCCAGCCATTCGCCAGATAATCAAGATAATCTAATTTTACGGCCCCAGTTCTTTTCTCCATCATTGTCAAACAAATAGTACTTTGAGCAAGTAAAATCTCCCCTAAGACGTCTAGTTATGCAGTCTAGCTACTTGAAGTAAAATGGCCAACCTGTGGCCACCAGGAGGGCTGTATGCCATTAAGGGTGATTATGACTATAGCAGGCTTGTCATTATTACCCCTACAAGGGGGTCATTACCCCCCTCACCTGTCCATTTATAATAAGGTCACCATGGAGAAGTTTCCTTCAAGCCTTCAGCGGCCATTTAGCTTCATTTTGTACAAAGAAGGTATTCTGCATGTTCTTTGTTTGATATGCTACAATCAGCTACGCGTAGTAGTATCATTTGATTAATCATCGGAACTAAATCAATCTTTCCCTAACAGAATTTCGGACAAGACCCTACGGCACACAGAGCACACAGTGCACAGGTTCTTTCTTAATTCAGGTCAAGCGAGCAAATCCTAACCGAATTATTATCTGGGGTCCTAAACGAACGTTAAATGGCAATATTTCCATATTGTCTCGAAGTGACTCATCCCAGCGATAAAGAAGAAAAAAGACAATTGAGTAAGAAAACACACAGGTGACGGTATGGCTTTCAACAAGCACTTCACCGAAGAGGCTGCTGATTCTTGCATCTTTTCACGGCGCTCTCCACGGCATTTTATGAGCTTATTGCCACCTTTGTGTGAGACTTGTGGGAGAGATTTACAAACTAAACTAATTACGACGGGCCATGTGTACCAGGACGGTGTCACATCTGTCCTCGTATGGACTTTACTGCTAATGATCACCAACAGGGTCTAATTATTGCTTCCAAACGAGTGTTTTATACCCCTTCTCTCCTTTCTCCACCCGCACGTAATGTTATCTCATCTTACCTATATTAGGCTTGTGATGATGTTTACAGCTGTTTCCTCGCCTAATTAGAACTAAGTATTACGCGGAATTCAATGCACCGTTCTTCAATTTTTCTCTCCTAATCTTCCTTTTTTCTTTTGTGCTCCCTTAGCTGTTAAATCCACACCTTTCTTTTCCCCGTAATCTGTACTCTGTTATTTCAGTCTTACATAAAGCTATCATTGCTCCTGGAATGCTTCCTAATTAACAGGCAGAAATCTATCATTCTGCAGCTATGTAATTTGGGACATGTCGAAATAAATCACAGCGTTGTTCCGTATTTTCCTTTTTTACTGCAGCAATGGTCATAGATCATGGTTTGTAATTAACAAAGAGCATATGATATTTATGGAAATTTCAGAGAAAAATCATTTACAATATCCATGTTTAATGCATAAAATGTTCTCTGAAGGACTTGACAAATCTTGGGATAATTATTGCTTATTTGTAGCCATTTAGACCACATTTATTCGAGATCAAAAGCTGCCTTATCGACCTTACAAGGAGAACCAAACATGGCTGAAAGGGTTCTTCAACCTTCTAGATGCATTAATTTTACTTCTTACGGGCATGCACTGATAACATTGTGCGAGTCCGATAATGTTTCACAAAGCGCCTCTAAGTGCTCGTACTCTACGACTATATTGTCATTATCATCATATCAAGTGTTCATGTAGCTCAAGTAAATTACACGCATTTATTGTTTCAAGCATCTCATTATTCATTTACTCGTTTTTTCATCCTAAGTGAACATATTGTGTTGTTGTACCATAAATATCTCCGTCACCAATGTTATCAAATAAAGATAAAAGCATTCCAATTCTTATCAAATCTAATATTAATAATGGGAAATGCCTTCTGTGGCTTTGAACATCAGGATATTAAATCCTTCTTATCTTTTTTCTACTGTTTGGTATCAACACAGACGATGTAGCAAAATTAAACTTTCTCGTATTGCTAGAGAAACATCTGAAAATCCCCCTTTCGTTATCAGATATTAATATTTAGATTTCGATAGGGCTGTCTGTTCAAGTAGCAAATTGGCGACATGTCATAATATTTGTATCAACTGCCCCGAAAAGTAAGTACATTATGAAGTCAACTTGAAATAATATCATAAATCCTTCTCATTGCTTACTCACTAATGATAATATTTTAATTAAAACAGTCGAGAAGTGTACAAAAAATGTGTCGGGGATGAAGTCCAAGCTGATGTCTGAGAACTGGAATGTTTATCCACTACTTCAGTATCACTCGGCAGGACTTGTTTATTATTTACAATCACTCATCATAAATATTATTTACTTGACATCAAAGGAACCTGCACCATAACTCATAAACGTGGTGATCTAGATAAAAGCTCCATATGTGTAATGTGGACTGGATAGTTTAGATGATTGACCCATACTTAATCATACTTTGAGCTATTTGTGTAACTAAGCACTCTCTACGGTTAAGCCAGTAATATGCCATTTGTTGTCTATTCGCCACCTGTCCCTCCTGAGGTCCATCTCGCACAAGTGAGCAATTTATGGCATTTACACTCAATTAGGACAATTGTAACTTTACTGCATGCGTTAATAATTTTTCTGTTTTCGAGTAAAGAATCCACGCAAATTTAGATACAAATACAAGTGTTAATTGTAAGGGAATATTCAATATTTTGTGGTCGTGTTTGCAACAGGATGTACATGTACATTTGCAATGTAGATATTATTGAGTTGTGTGTATCAGTGATCCCATATAATGAACTAATATGTTGCAATTATGTATCTACAATGATCATTCACATGCTACAGAAATGTACACTTACCCCGACGGGAAAGTTTGGAGACGGCTCGGGTGTCTGTGTGAACGTTTGCCATTCTAATGATCCTCCGTTACGTGTGTCTCGAGTGTCCAATAACGTAACTGTAATTATACAAAATACATTCATATTATTATCACGTTAGTGTTGCAGGTTAACATTATAGAAAATAATACAATAACAGTAAATGCCAAGAAGACTGTTGAAACAAGTTTTTGGCAGAAACTGCTTTATTGTGGTTACTGGGGTAGAACATAGGCCTGTTCTTGATGGTTACAGAATCGGTTAATACACCAGCTGGTGAGGGTGTTACAGGCATTGGATCATACACCTATGCAGGAATCGCCGTCAATACTCAATAAATATACAATATCTCACGTTTATAGTTC
This sequence comes from Haplosyllis anthogorgicola, assembly GCA_038406195.1. Lineage (NCBI taxonomy): Eukaryota > Metazoa > Annelida > Polychaeta > Phyllodocida > Syllidae > Haplosyllis > Haplosyllis anthogorgicola. Next base: position 43,251 of record JBCAUI010266633.1, read on the forward strand.
CTCAATACAATTTGTCTCTCCCTCTAGACTTGCATGTAGATACATGGCATTGAGATTAACTATACAAAGGGCAATGCATCTTTTTAGGTGTTAGCTTCAGGGTGAACGTTATACTACACCCCGTAAACATTTCATTTCTGATGCAGCATCTTGCATGCTCCGTCAAATCTCTACGTGTACATGTAGTTTTTATCAGATCTACCGCCATGCAGCCCAACAATACCGACTGATATCGTATATCACTCGCACAATACATCACATATCAACCCATTTCATCACAGTCAGCCATTTATAATGGAACCTGTAATTTACTCAATTTTCAATACATCACAAACATGGAAAGGCATCACATGTTAATTTTTCTAGAATTCAAGAAGATGTATGAATATGATTTAGAGGAACTTGCGTATCATACTTGTGGCAAAAATGACAAATTGTTCCACACGCAAGTTTTGAGCTGGTACCGTCTTGGTCGGAATTGCTCAAATAACAGTTTTATCTGGATGACCAGTTTTGAAGGGATCGTATCAGGTCAAGTACTGACCAATAATGTATATCATATCAATTATCGATACCCCACAACGAATACTGTGAAAGCACAACAGAAAGTGCCTTTGTACTTGGTGTGTCAAGTCAATGATCATTATCACAACATTATGGTGCTGGACCCTGCATGTTTCAAAATAATGAGAATACTTTCGGATTGTATTTGTTTTCAATGCAAAGTTCAAGTGGTCAACGAACAGTGGTCAACCTGGGTAGACTTCTGTGCCGACTTCTTTCTAAACAACCCCATGTTGCCAAGTACACAAACAACGCTAAGCATCTATCTCAAATCTGCAGAGTGCTAAATATATCTACTGTCTGCACACGTACGATATCTACCACTGTCAATCTCTGTAAACAATACATCAAAGAACAGCGTAAATCACAATATTGGTATGTTGATAAATATGCTTGATTTCTCACTCGATTTCACTTTCTGTTTGCATGGAAACCTCTACATTACCAACTGATAATGATTTCAGGTTAAATCGGATACGAAGGGAGACTGGTGGTTTATTTTGGGCTGGTTTTCTTCAGACTGGTCAATTCCTTGGACAATGTAAAGTAGACATTGTCAATGGCCACAATGCCATGTAAAATCAATTGCTACAGGCCTACATTGGAAACTGTATTATTTCTGTCTGTGGAGTCTTATTAGATGTAGAATGGCCATGATAAATGTAATGCAGAAGGCATTGATTGACTATTGCATCAAGAGACATTCATTGAGTAGAAGAAAAGACCATAGAAGCCTACAGCTAGATGAGATATTTATTGGCAATATTGTACAGAAGTGCTGCTACAGTAGTCAATGTGACATGATTACTAAATAGCCCCGGCTACACATACACTTTCTTGTCCTCGCCAAATGCTTCTGTCCCGTACTACCGTAGCATATTTTTCCTTCAATAATACATGCGTATGTAGCGTAGCTATGATTGCTTTACTACTGTACCCAGGAATTGAAACAAGTCTCCCAGTCTGGAAGCAAGTACTCCACGTATTCGTCTTTAACTTAATTTAACAAATGGAAATCAAGTTGTTGTTTTTTTTTATGTATTTATTGGAGTTTTGTACTGATGTACCCAATTCGGTTACTTCTAGTAGCTACAATCTCTTCTATGTTTTTACAATGTACAATACGATTAGCCAAATCAAAAAAAGAAGGTTGTCTCTTCAAGCCTCTCGTAGCGTATAGATATTGTTTTGTTATTAAAACGATGACATTAACCATTGATTTATGGTGCCCTGAGAAGTTGTTGAGGATAATCAACTGAGGAGTAAACTCTATTTCTACGTTGCAAAAATATTTTAACCATCTGGTTAAAGACTTCCATATCTTTTGTGAAAATTCACATTCAATTAACAGATGTAGTACAGTTTCTGAATTCCTGGAACAAAAAGTACATAGAGGGGACGTTAAGGGGTCCTATTTTGCAATTTTTACATTCGTTGTCAGTACTCTGTTGAGTAGTCTGTATTGAAAATACCTTAATTTCGTGGAATTGGTAACACGCATTATGGCTTTCAGACTGTTTTCCCAAAATTTGTCAGATATTTCAAGAGCCAAGTCGCGTTCCCACAAAAATCGAGAAGCATCATCATTATTGAATCGTTTATCCAACAAGTACTTGTATGTGATTTTGGATGATGAGATAAGATTTTTAACAATGTCAAACCCCCAATTATTCTTTGGGGCAGGGTTGTCCATATCTATTAAACGTAGCCATTCAGAAAGTTTCTTATGATTGTTTGATAAGATAAAAAGTTAATACGACCATTTTCAGCAATGAACTGCTGGTATGATTTATACTTCTTTGTGTTAGGATCATAAAATTGATACACATAATCAATTCTCAATCTATGTAGCCTCTTGTTGAAAAGAAACTTTCCGTCTGCTTTAATATGCGTATTAAACCACACACATTGTTTTAATACATCGTTCGTGTTACGAGGAATGTGCGCACTGATTTTACTCCAGGCTTTCCAGACATCAGTCCACATGTTCTTTTCAAAATTTTGCGTAATCTCTTTTTCTGTGATATTCGTTTGCCAAATAGTTTGATCTTGGATGGGTAACATTTTGTAGGCCAATGTCTTCAGGGAAGAATTAGTGAATCTAAGTCTGTTAACCCATGCGATCTCTAGACGCGTATTTTTGAGCCTTATGTCAGACCTCCTTGCTCATACGATCTTATCAATTTTTCATATTTAATTTTCGGACTTTCTGGTCCCGTATAAAATTCTTCTGTAAAGCCAGGTAACGCGTGAAGAAGGATAGAGGAGGAGCGGGTAAAGCTTGTATAGTTTGTACACTACTTGTGGAGCAATTAACATATTACAGATTTGAATTTTACCCAGAACAGTACGAGATCTTTTAGACCAGATTTTGTAGATGTTCTGGATCTTCGTACGGACTTTATCAAAATTAAGTTGCAACATTATTTCCCGATCCGTATGTATGTCGAAAACCAGTATGGATATTGGGCCATCTGACCAGACTTTGGGAGTCTGGAATAAAATCGTACGTCAGAGTTCCTCAGGGCACCAATTCTTAATATTTCGGTTTTGTTATAATTACATTTGAGGCCAGAAAAGGCTTCATATTCAGCAAAACATTTTATCAGTGCATTAAAGGAGTCATTGTTAAATTCGGTGGCAGTCCATAGGTCGTCCGCATATTGCGATAGGGTCTTGATTTCGTCATCTATCTTAATATCCTTAATTTCATTGTTTTGACGTATTTTAATCGTAATTATTTCGACTACTAAAAGAAAGACAAAGGCCGATAGGGGGCAGCCTTGTTTTACCCCACGAGATAAATGGAAAAATTTTAACCATAACAAAAGGAAATCAAGTTAGTGATCATCACATATTCCTTGAGATGGACTGCTCATCGTTTGCTTTCGTCCGACATAAAAATAAATTGCATTGGGATTTTACAGTCTAAATCTTGACCGGATCCTGACTGCATCATACATAATTTATTTAAATATTGCACTCCTCCTTTGGACTACAATAGGCATCAAGGATGCAGGTCAGCTACCCACATTCAATCTACAAGCATCCATGGCCTAAAAACATTGACCAATTTTCTCCCAATTTCTGCATAATTTGTGCACTTTGGAGCCAAGGTCTCGAGGTAGCACTGTAGACGTAGCCATATACAAACACCGGCCTCTGGTCTTGTGGGTCGAGATGAAAAATACCATATTTGATGAAAGTTGGCAGGTTGACGGCCAATAAGTGTACATCACAACTCATCTGACATGTGCTGAGTGGGCAAATCATCCCGGATAACCAGACAAATATTATTTATGGTCATACCAAATATTCCTGTAATATGATGGAAATATTCAAAGATAATGAAACAAACATAAAAAGTGGCGGATACATCCTAAGTTGTAAAAGTTATTCTCGGGACGTTCTCCTGAAAAAAAAAAGGATGTGAAAAACGTTTTGGTCAAAAACAGGTTGTTAAGGATTTTACCTGAGAATACCAACTGTACCAGCACCATGTAATTATTGGGGAGATGTACTGAATGAACCAAACATTTCCGTCCCTTTTTCCTGAGACATCTTATTACATTTCATAATAATTCCTCAGAATGCAATGGAAAAAAGTGGCAATTGTTGCTAGTTTCAGTAATTACTTCATTTTGTTGTTGGGTTTTATGTTTACATACTCCTGCAATATTATCCTGCAGTGTCAATAAGAACATTCGACTGAATGATTATTTATTGCTTTTCTTCTCAAGAAATTGTTCTGCCATACATATACATTTCCATTTGTGTGAAAGATGCGCATTTTGGCACATTGTATGGAAATCTACAATATGTATAAATTTACGCCATTGAAATGAACTATTTGTGGCCTCCAGTTGTGTAGTACACAACGGTAATTATTGACTTTATACGGAGTTTGACATGAGACACAGTCATTTAGGGTGACTTTAATCGCAAACTTGTCAAGGATGATACTCGCCTGCAGTGACCTTGCCTGCAGATTGTTCTTGACACTGGGAGCGTTGTTGCTCTACTCGGCAAGCTATTGCTTGCGGCTACATAGTCATGCAGGTTCTATATAAATGTTCGATACTCCACAACTTGTCACTTGACCGGGTATAACAAATGAAAAAGTCACTGGAGGCATAAATACCCTTTATAATTACAGAGATGACAATCTGAACACTTTCCACAGTTTCTACAGGTATATACAAAAAAAAATAGGTTTGGCATGAAACCAGGAGCCCCATCACAGTTGTAGTTATCTGTAACGTCAATCTATATGTTGAACAATAGTTCTATTGATTTCACAAAAAAGCCAGGCATACTCCAATACACCATCTGGTTCGCTCACCGAGTCAATTTTGTTTGTCTTTGACCCACGAGTGAACCGAACAACTCATAATAGTCACCACATTGTCACAGATCAAGGGCTGTGCGCGTCACCTTTACTCATTGTATTTAAGCCGTTGTATTACATGCAACGGCTTATAGTATTCAACTAGACGTCGGCGTGAATGCAGTGCTGAAAGATTGCAAGTGCAAGACCCCGCCCCCCTATCATCATCATCAGGATTGACTTGCGCCGGGCCCCCACCCCACCCCATCATCATCATCTGATTTTGGAAAATGCATTTCTGGCCATTTCAGACACTTTGTAGGAAAAAACAAAATTCTGTATATTTTGCCGTTGGACTTACTTTCTTTATGGAGTTGGCTCAAGGTACATATAGTGAGCTGAGGGAGCTTGCTCAAGGGACAAACAGTGTGCACTTGCAACTTGCAACACCAAGGTATATGTATGCAGTGAGTTGAGGGAGGGACCTTCCTCAAGGGACAAACAGTGTGCACTTGCA